>JAFNEN010002538.1:0-15248 GCA_019343175.1 Oedothorax gibbosus
AAAAAAGATTGCGTGACACTCCTTATAATGAAGCTATCGAGTAACTGGATATTTATCTAATTTCAGTTAAGTTTTTATATCACATGGTGAAAGATAGAGAGGGGAAAAATTAAGCTATCATTTTATTTGAAGAAGCAATATTTTTTTTATCATACCTTTTTTTTAGTATCATCGATAAAAGATATACTTTTTTCAGTTGTCCAAATTCAAAACTCAATTTACTTCCAAATACTTTATTAGCGGAAAATCTACTTAACCTGTTATAACAAGATAAAAAAATCTTGTTTTTATAGAGAAAAGATTGTTTTGTTTAGCCTCTGAGAAAAGTTCTGGGTTTTTATAGCCTGGTGTTAGAAGTTTTTTTCTGTGAATGAAGAAGAAATTAACTCCATGTTACTTTACATTCGTGTTTCGTCATAATAAAAAACAAAGTATTTCGCAATTTTTTTTTTTGCAAAACCCACACTTGATAAACCGAAGAAATGACTACCCAAATACTGAATTGGATGGATAATTTGAATGCGGGGAGTGTGGTTTGTTTGTATGGTGCAAGACACTGTTTGACGTAGCCGTGACGTCAACATAGGCTTGGCGTTGTCGCTCGGATGAATTAGCTGCCGGATGGTTTCTGTGTGGGGCATAAGACAATTTTTGACGTAGCTGTGACGTCACCGTTGGTGTGTCAGCTGTACTTGTCCATTGCCGAAAACTTTGGATAATTAAATGTAGTAAAGTTGGGTTTGAAATACTTGTACGCCGTACTACAGCGTATGTACTCATTTGTACGCACGTATTTTTACTCACTTATTTGTACGTACGTTTTTGTAAGCACTACAGCGTACAGCACTACAGCGTGTTTTAACACATGTTATGGGTCTTGTGTCTACTTTTAGGGTGTTATAGTAGAAAGCGAAAGATAGTGGTTATGTCTCGGAGTCTTTCCTGGTATTTTGATTTGGTTTAGACCGCTATATCTCCAAACAATTCTAATGATTTACGAAATATATATATACTTACTAAAGTATGAAATATATACTTACTAAAATGCGAAATATATACTTACTAAAATGCGAAATATATAATTACTAAAATACGAAAAGCGAAATGTTTTTGAAAGCATTTGAAGTCCCTGTTCTGCAGTTCCAAGTAGCATTCTTTCCAATGCGCCACTTGTTTCTTAGTAATTAGCTACGAAGAGTCGTTCCCACTTGAAACATGCGTTCTAAGCCGTGTATAAAATATAACCTAAGAAATTCGGTGAACTTAGGACTTGCTTATTTCTGATTAGTAAGCGTGGATTATATATCTTTCAAGTTGTATAGCATCAGTTTTCATTAATCATTGTTTTTAATTTTCCCCGTTTGGGAAAAAAACAAAAGTATTAAACTCTTTATTAAAGAAAATAGTAGATATTTGTTCCGCAGGAAATATTTTTGTAAGACTCTTTTTTTAATTGAAATTTAAGCAAAGCTATATATGTATGTATGTATGTATGTATGTATGTTGATAAAAAGAGGTTTGACAAGGAAATATAAAAATGACAAGTTCTTTGATGGACTGTTCTCTTAAAAGACTTTAGTTTGCTATTCCGTTTTTTTTTTTATTTCGCATCAAAGCCGATAAAAAGCAAAATATTATCTTACTTTTATATTAAAAGGGGAAGAGGCTTTTTACCTTAATGGATTAGTGCCTGGATAATGAAGCTGTTTTCAGATCATCTTTTAACTCGAAGCGATTTAGAAAAAATGCATACATATTTTATGATTTTATACATTAAAAAACTATCACAATTTAAAGGGTAGTAAAATAAATGACAAAATTAAAAAAGTACTTTTTTTTCTAAATAAAGTAACACAATCCACTTTTTTACAGAAAAAAACCCAGCAAAAAATGTTTTGGTAAGCATTTTGAACTTTAAATTATCTGATAAACAAATGTTGTGAAATTCGCTTCCTATTTGCGCACAAAAGAAATACCTAGATCCTATGTTCTTAGTTTTATTTTATATTTAATAGGTGCATTTAAAATTGATTTTTTGAAAAAATTAAAAGTATTGCTAATCCTTGTTTGAGCAGCTGAGTTTATTCATAAAATAACTTTTAAATTACTTTATTTAAATGCATTACTAATGCATTTTTCTGTTTTGGAAATTACAAATTTATAAAATACTCTTTTATGAATTGAAAATATGGTGCTTTAAAATTCCTATGACGATTAATTGGAAGCATTTGCTTTTGAAAAATAAAATCAATAAATGCTTTTGCGAAAATAAATTTTCGTATTTTTAAAACAATTTTGAGTACCAGATTTAGGAAATTTTTGAGAAATATTAATATTTAATTACTTAAAAAATATACAAACAAATATTTTCTTAGCATTTTTAAAACTTTATAACATCGTCAATTCAAAATACAAACTATACACTTCATAATACAGCTCGTAAATATTTAAATATTTTTTTACAGTATTTTCTTAAACGACTACCAATTTCATTTTTACCAAAATAACTTTATTGGCTTTGAAACCCTATTTTCATTGATCTTGAGCATTAGATTCAATTGTTAGTTTCCCATGTTTCCATGTTTTCTATTTTTATACCAGACTTTTTTTAAAGAGTTTTGATATCTGATATGATGTAAGATTTAATATGTTCATAAAAAATTAATCCGGATATAATTAAACTTTAAAAGTTATGTGAAAATTATACCTTACTTTAATATCTCTGAGAACTACACTAAAATATGTTGCGTACACCATTACATAAAACTGTTGGCAGCCCAGCTGATTTAAGATTTATGGAGTAACGTTACTCCAAATTTATGGTGTAGCGCTACACTAAATGTATGCAGTAACGGTATACCAAATTTTTGAAGTAATGTTACACAAACATGATCATGTTACACAAACATGATATTCACTTCTATTTTGAGGTGTAATATTTCCTTCTAAAAATTTGGTGTAAAATTACTCCGTAAAAGATGATGGCACCTCTGTATGGGGTAAACTTCTCATTTGTGTAACGTTACACCATAACGCTGGAGTTACGTTGCACCAAATTTTAACAGTGATAAATGACAAAATTAAAAAGTACTTTTTTTCTAAACAAAGTAACATCCACTTTTTTACAGAAAAAAAAAAACAGAAAAAAAATTTTTAGTAAGCATTTTGAACTTTAAATTATCTGATAAACAGACGTTGTGAAATTCGATACCTATTTGAGCATAAAAGATATACCTAGATCATAAGTTCTTAGTTTTATTTCATACTTAATAGGTGCATTTAAAATTGATTTTTTGAAAAATTAAAAGTATTGCTAATCCTTGTTTGAGCAGCTGAGTTTATTCATAAAATAACTTTTAAATTACTTTATTTAAATGCATTACTAATGCATTTTTCTGTTTTGGAAATGACAAATATATAAAATACTCTTTTATGAATTGAAAATATGGTGATTTAAAATTCCTATGAGGATTGATTAGAAGCATTTGCTTTCGAAAAATAAAATCAATAAATGCTTTTGCGAAAATAAATTTTCGTATTTTTAAAACAATTTTGAGTACCAGATTTTGGAAATTTTTGAGAAATATTAATATTTCAGTATTTTAAAAGTATACAAACAAATATTTTATTAGCATTTTTGAAACTTTATAACATCATCAATTTAAAATACAAACTAAACACTTCATAATACAGCTCGTAAATATTTAAATATTTTTGTACAGTATTTTCTTAAACGACTTTACCAATCTAATTTTTACCAAAATAACTTTATGGGCTTTGAAACCCTCTTTTCATTGATCTTGAGCGTTAGATTCATTTGTTAGTTTTCCATGTTTTCTATTTTTATGTTTTTTCTTCATGTCTCTCCATGGTTTGCAAACAACTTAGTTTTAAGCGGATTTCGTACTTTTGAGGGTCTCATATTTTACTGACAACTTTTCTTTTGCAATGTATAAAACATAGTTCTTTTCATTTTTGCGTTTTAATTGCAATAATTATATATGGGAAACTCTTAGATCATGTCTCAGATTGTATTCTTGTGCGAAAAGTTCAAACTAGTACAAATTTAATAGAAAATCCTTTAGAGGCTTAATTAATATGACACACATTTAATTTTTTTATTCCAGACTTTTTTTTAAAGAGTTTTGATATCTGATATGATGTAAGATTTAATATGTTTATAAAAATTAATCCGGATATAATTAAACTTTAAAAGTTATGTGAAAATTATACCTTACTTTAATATCTCTGAGAACTACACTGTAAAAATATGTTGCGTACACCATTACATAAAACTGTTTGATTCAAGCTTTATGGAGTAGCGCTACACTAAATATATGTAGTAACGGTATACCAAATCTATGAAGTAATGTTACACAAACAATATATTCACTTCTATTTTAAGGTTTAATATTTACATCTGAAAATTTGGTGTAATATTACTCCGTAAAAGATGAAGGCACCTCTGTATGGGATAAACTTCCAATTTGTGTAACGTTACACCATAACGCTGGAGTTACGTTGCACCAAATTTTAACAGTGATAAGTCGTAAAAAACTCTAGAATTTTTTTCTATTGCAAATGAAAATACATTAATTTTGTATTTTAATTCGGGAAAGTTACACGGAAATTCGTACTTTTGTATAAGAAATAATAGGAAACAGTCCATCATTAATATAAGAAATTATAAAGAAAAAAATTACTAAATACTAAAAAGCATTCGTAGCCCAAAGCAAGAGTTAATAGCTAAAAGAATGAAAATGTTTAGTTTTGAAGACATGAGCATGGAATAAAGTGGAGCATGGGATAATATTGCATATTGGTAAAGTTATAGATACAATTGCAAATGCCAAATAAAATATTGGAATCCAACTAACTAGCATTGGTATCATCATACATTTATATGGCCTTTCTTCAAAGGTGAAAATATTACATGTTCTTATATCAGTTTTAAAAAGCCTTTGATCTGTCTTCCTTTTGATCTGTCTAAACTGATAAATTAATTTGTCGAGGACAAAGACATATTCCACCCAACATGTCACTCTATAATCTCGAAACATACCCAACTGACAAAAGGGGTCAAGTTTCAGGGGGACGAACTGAAGTGAAATAACTGGAAAAGGGAAGTCCGGGCTCCTGGGATCAACCCGAAAGACGAGAAATCCAATTAGTACGGGAAAATCTTGGGCGACACCCATTCCTGAAATATCCATTGCAACCAAGACATCCGGAGTTGTTAGAGATCTAGAGTTAAGGAGAAGGTGGAGATGCTTGGCGAGAACCAAAGTGAAGCCGTCAGAAAGTTGCCAAGTACCCTAGCCCTCTGAGGGATACAGACGTATAAACCTGTCAAGTGGCTGTCAGATTTTTCAGCAATACATATAATTTTTAAAAATTTGTAAATTTAATAATTTTATTAAATTTATAGCATGTAGGAGCCATTTATAGCCATCTACTAAAACTAAACTCCTTGGCGCAACAGCCCATTAGTGGGCCAAGGCCTTCCGTGCCCATTTCAGCTTTCGTGACCTAGGGGTGTGGGTGCTAGGCCTATGTCCCGGTAAGGTGGTCAGCCTCACGCTTAACCCCCAGTGTTTAGTTCCCAAGCATGTTTGGTACCCATTTCATCGACCCACTTAAGGGATGAAAGGATGGGCCAACCTCGCCCAATCCGGGATTCCATCCCCGGACCTATGGCGTGGCAATGCGAAGCACTACTACTGAGCCACTGGGCCTTTATAAACCATCCACTACACTGTTAAAATTTTTTTGCTTGGTTTCACCAAAAATATGGTTCGTAGTAGCTGCAACGGCTGTGTGGTGAAATGTTTCACCTTTTTTTCGGTGTTTGGTTGAACCATTTTTCTGGATTTGGAAACAAAAACCTGAGAAAAGGTTCAACTGAATACCAAGAATATGGTTTAACGTTTCACCACACAGCCGTTGCAGCTACTAGGAACCATATTTTTGGTGAAACAAAGTGCAGAATTTTTAATAGTGTACAGAAATAAAAATTTTACAAATTTAAGAAATTAAATGTTCAGTTACGTCCTGGTGTAAGCCAAACAATCCGCTCACTTAATGTTAGTTCATGCTGAAACGCATCATTTTATTCCTTAAAAAAGCGTCAAAAACACAAAACGACTTTTCACAGTTGTAGGCGGCTGTAGCAAGAGATCTGAATTTATACAGGGCGAGGCAAAGAAAAGTGGCCCCGGTCTAGAGATAGGAATACGTTGAAATGCTTGGCGAGAAAAACTCTTGAAGCCGCCTGAAAGCTTTCAAGTGGAGATAAAAGATTATTCAAGCGTGCAATGCATTCACTTGGCAAACCTGTTTTTGTATTGTTTGATTGGGATTAGCATCACATTAGAGATACTCATGGACTATTGGCGAGTTCAGATCTGAGTGTGTATTATATGAAGACGGCCCTTTATGCAAATTTTGTGTCTTGCTATCAATTTAGAATGTTTTGTAATAACAAAAACAAAAAGGTCCGATTCTCTAGGATAAATAACGGCTGAAATAATCATTAGTGGGAACTTTTTTTTGCATAGCTGTACAAACCTTTAGTTTATATTTCATTTCAACTAGCTTTTCAAACCATAGCGTAGTTGCCGGCAAATAAGTCGCCAAGCGTTTGGGCTTAATATTTAATATTGAAGCGATCAATGGCTTCATGTTAGCAAACCTATTTTTGCATTGATTTTGACTTGGCAACATTTCTGTCATATTCTTATCTCCAAGTTGGGGTCACTTTTATTTGCTTTACCCTGTATAAGACGGTAGTAGGTCCCTTCACAGGTAAGAAAAATGCGCTGTTATTATAATTTTTATTAGATAGTCAAAAATAGCCAAGTCGATGTAATAAGCCTATACAAACTCCCTGTAGAATAGCGCCAAATACTTCCCCAAGAGTGTTTGTTTGGGCTTACTACAAAGCGATCAATGGCTTCACTTTGCAACCCTGTTTTTGTATCTGTTTTTGCCCCGCAGCATCTCTATCTTCTCCTTTACTCTATGGGTTAGAGATGATCTTTTCGGTAATTTGAATTCCTAAGTATGAGAAAGTGTGATGCTATTCGTAAGGTGAATATTGTGTCGAGGTCTGTAAGTAAGTAAGGGAAGTAAATGATAGCGTATGATCTTGTAAAAATGTCTGTTGACATAATAGCCTAGTTTGTTACTTTTGGATAAAATGATATAATATTTTCGGTATAAATGCGTAATGGATGTAAAACTGAATTCATCATTTAAGTTTATGAAATTTTCGACCAAAAAGTAACTGTATATTTTGGTAAAGAGTAATAAATAGTTTACTGATAGAGGAATACAATAAAATGAAATTTGTAAAGATATATTGTGCTGTTTTACTCAGATCATTTTTCAGTGCTCTGATTATATTTCATACAATATTAATGATTTAAAGTAGGGTAAATGTTTCAACTGTAGGTTTATATAAACAAGTGGCTTCATACTTTTTAAAAGTGATAGTATATAAAAGTATTTTTAATATTTTTTTAATTTAAAAGTAGTTTCATTTAAAAAATGTTTACCACAAATTATAGTAATTGCATAACAATTGTACATGCAACTGGGCCAAGGAAATCATACAAATTAATAACAAGAAGTTCATAAAGAACTAAAATAGCCTACTTTCCTGTTACTTAAATACATAATGAAGTTCTAATCGGGAAAAAACTAGGTTCCTAACAGTAAATATCATCAACAACCGTTTCTACACTAGATTTATGCACATTAGAAAAACAATCGAAACACAGCATCCAGCTATAATTTAAACTTCTAAAAGCCAAAATCAACCATTTTCCGTAATATTCTTTCGCGAATTAACTTAATATTATTTATCGTCTGCTCGATTTATTTGTAGTTCGAAGATCAATTAAATATTTATTAATAACAAAAGTAATGAAACTACTCCAAACTGCATTAAAAAAATAAGAAATGTAAATTAAAACTAAGCATAATTGTATGCAAAAATATGCCTTGCCGCTTTCTTGGTAAACAATTAATGAACAATCAAAGAATCAAATTGTGCTACATTTTATGACGTCATTCCAAACTGATTCATGAAAATATTATTTTGCTTCAAATATGTTGAAATAAATAAAGTTTCTCATGCCATTGTTGATTTGGCAACAGTGATTTAAATGACTCAAAATTGAATTTCAATGCTAATTCAATGGGAAATTCGCCGACAGATAGTAGATTTATGTCCGTCCGGACGTACAGACAGACGGATAAAAAGTATGAAAGTTGGGTATCTGAGGTCATAGTTTTCTAACAAAAAAGAATTTTTAAGATCCGATAGATAGAACCGATTTTGAAAGGAGGGTACGGGGTACGGACAGACAGACATACGGACAGACAGACGGACATCGACCGCATTTCAATACCTACAGTGATTTAAATGACTCAAAATTGAATTTCAATGCTAATTCAATGGGAAATTCGCCGACAGATAGTAGATTTATGTCCATCCGGACGTACAGACAGACGGACAAAAAGTATGAAAGTTGGGTATCTGAGGTCATAGCTTTCTAACAAAAAAAGAATTTTTAAGATCCGATAGATAGAACCGATTTTGAAAGGAGGGTACGGACAGACAGACATACGGACAGACAGATGGACAGACAGACATACGGACAGACAGACGGACATCGACCGCATTTCAATACCTACAGTGATTTAAATGACTCAAAATTGAATTTCAATGCTAATTCAATGGGAAATTCGCCGACAGATAGTAGATTTATGTCCGTCCGGACGTACAGACAGACGGACAAAAAGTATGAAAGTTGGGTATCTGAGGTCATAGCTTTCTAACAAAAAAAGAATTTTTAAGATCCGATGGATAGAACCGATTTTGGAAGGGGGGTACGGACGGACAGACGGACATCGACCGCATGTCAATACCTACTTTTTCATTTTTTTAATTCTTTCGAATTAAAACAAGAAGTTCATAAAGAACTAAAATAGCCTACTTTCCTGTTACTTAAATACTTACTGAAGTTCTAATCGGGAAAAAACTAGGTTTCTAACAGTAAATATCATCAACAGCCGTTTCTACACTAGATTTATACATATTAGAAAAAAATCGAAACACAGCATCCAGCTAATAATTTAAACTTCTAAAAGCCAAAATCAACTATTTTCCTTAATATTATTTCGCAAATCAATTAAACATTATTTATCGTCTGCTCGCGATTTATTTGTAGTTCGAGGAATAATTAAATATTTATTAATAACAAAAGTAATGAAACTCCAAACTGCATTTAAAAAATAAGAAATGTAAATTAAAACTTAGCATAATTGTATGCAAAAGTATGCCTTGCCGCTTTCTTGTTAGATAATTAATGAATAATCAAGGAATCAAATTGTGCTACATTTTATGACGTCATTCCAAACTGATTCATGAAAATATTATTTTGCTTCAAATATGTTTAAATAAATAAAGTTTCTCATGCCATTGTTGATTTGGCAACAGTGATTTAAATGACTCAAAATTGAATTTCAATGCTAATTCAATGGGAAATTCGCCGACAAATAGTAGATTTATGTCCATCCGGACGTACAGACAGACGGACAAAAAGTATGAAAGTTGGGTATCTGAGGTCCTAGCTTTCTAACAAAAAAAGAATTTTTAAGATCCGATGGATAGAACCGATTTTGGAAGAGGGGGGGGGGTACGGACACAGACAGACGGACGGACAGACAGACGGAAAGACAGACAGACATACGAACAGACAGACAGATGGACATCAACCGCATTTCAATACCTACAGTGACTTAAATGACTCAAAATTGAATTTCAATGCTAATTCAATGGGAAATTCGCCGACAGATAGTAAATTTATGTCCGTCCGGACGTACAGACAGGCGGACAAAAAGTATGAAAGTTGGGTATCTGAGGTCATAGCTTTCTAACAAAAAAATAATTTTTAAGATCCGATGATTAGAACCGATTTTGGAAGGGGGGTACAGACAGACAGACAAACGGACAGACAGACGGACAGACATACTAACAGACAGACATACGAACAGACAGACAGATGGACAGACAGACAGTTGGACATCAACCGCATTTCAATACCTACAGTGATTTAAATGACTCAAAATTGAATTTCAATGCTAATTCAATGGGAAATTCGCCGACAGATAGTAGATTTATGTCCGTCCGGACGTACAGACAGACGGACAAAAAGTATGAAAGTTGGGTATCTGAGGTCATAGCTTTCTAACAAAAAAAGAATTTTTAAGATCCGATGATTAGAACCGATTTTGGAAGGGGGGTACAGACAGACAGACAGGCGGACAGACAGGCGGACAGACAGGTGGACAGACAGGCGGACAGACAGACATACGAACAGACAGACAGATGGGCAGACAGACAGTTGGACATCAACCGCATTTCAATACCTACAGTGATTTAAATGACTCAAAATTGAATTTCAATGCTAATTCAATGGGAAATTCGCCGACAGATAGTAGATTTATGTCCGTCCGGACGTACAGACAGACGGACAAAAAGTATGAAAGTTGGGTATCTGAGGTTATAGCTTTCTAACAAAAAAAGAATTTTTAAGATCCGATGATTAGAACCGATTTTGGAAGGGGGGTACGGACGGACAGACAGACAGACAGACAGACGGACAGACGGACAGACGGACAGACGGACATCGACCGCATGTCAATACCTACTTTTTCATTTTTTTAATTCTTTCGAATTAAAAAAAGAAAAGTAGGCTAAAAAAGAAAAGTAGGCTAAAAATAATAAGTTAATCAAACACGTTAAAAAATTCTTTTAATATTGTTCTGTTTTCAAATTTGAAGTTGATGTAACACAAAAATATACAACTCTAGAAGAGTCATTTGAATTAACCAACTCTATTTATCGAATTTAGCTAACTTTTTATTAGACTCAAAATTAGTCGTACTAAATTACTTAATATTTTAAACTTGAAGTAGAAAATTTCGTTCAGAATCAAATGTTTGACTTAAAGTAGTCAAAATAACTTTTATAAAATTTTAAATTATATACCAAAGTCGAATGCGATGAATAACTATTAGATTTAATGGCTTAAATATTTATTGAATGGAAACTTGCACGAATTTCTTGAACTCAATATTAAATATACAGTCCTATTTATATTTTACCCAGTCCTCTAATTTGTTTCGCATTAAAGAATATCTTTATACATTCGTACATAAACACTCTTACTAAGCCTTTAACAGGAGAAGACATCGGAACATTGAGATATTTAATACATTTATAATAACTCTCATCGTCCTTTCATTTAATTCGGGAGTTATCGCCTTGTGTATTAAACATTGAAATAGCATTATTCCCTTCATATATTTTATTCTACAGCATCAATTAACAAAAATATGGATATTTAGTTAGTCCTTTTATATTTGTTGATATAAATCTGCTTTGGGTAATAAATAGCATATCCAGAATGTTATAGTTCAAATTATTTTGTCCCTTTACACTAGAGTTTACATCAATTATTTATAATACCTTTAATTCCAAAATGCGCAATAATTTATTTAAGTATAGGTAATATTTATCGAAGATTTACACTTAACCCTTATTCTCATAAAGTAGCATATATGCTACCTGGGGTTTTCCCCTACTTTCTGTTTGTTAAGTGACGTCAGCGAGTATGTTGCATTGTTATTTGTTAGAAGAACAGTATAGAAGCTTCGTTCAGAGTGAAAAAATGTACAAAGTTAAAATTATTTTTGTTTTAGAGGAAGGTAACTTGTTGGGTTGTTGTGTTTGTGCATTATGTCTCGTCGTCTGTACAAGGAAATTTCATTGAATTATTTTTCATATTATTTTTTTTTACTTTGAAAAATATTTTTCACATTTCTTATGTTCTGTAGTTTTAAAAAATTGCTTAAGTTGTTGAATTACCACTGTTTTTGGAAAAAATACAAGCTAAAAACTGAAGGTTGCATATATGCTACCTTTTATAAAACTCTAATTAATTACTGCACTAATTATTTTAGAAAGGTTATGACACTAAATAATCTTTATTTTAGCTGTAAAAAAACAGAAAAAAATTGGGAATTAGAAAAATTAAAAAAAATATCGATGATCATGAGAATACGGGTTAAGTTTTAGCACATGCATATTTCGATTTCTGATAAGGAACATAAAGTACCACATAATAAGACGCAGTATAAATATTTCAATATTAAATATTACTGGATACGTTACAAAAATGGAAAACAATTATGATATAACAGCCGGTCTCGATTTGGAGATTTGTTTTACGTTGCCAAACAACGAAAATGCCCAAAAGGGGTAAACATTTCATTTCATGTTTCATACAACTGAATATGCATTGCTTAAATTTTCATGCACGCTAAAAGTCACCAAATTGAGACTGGTTATTATATCATAGCTGTACCAAGTAATTTTTTCCAAAGTTTAAAAAATTAACGTTATATTGTAATTGAAAATCATAAGCAAATAAAATAGCAGATAAAAAGAATATAAGTAGAAAAACCTGAACATTAAATATGTGTTAAAATTGAAAATCAAACATTTTAAAATTATAAAACAACAAATATCGAAAATGTAGAGAAGCTACAACATCTAGCATTTACAGAATAGAGTACAGTAGAAATTTTGATTAAATAAAGCATTAAAAGTCCCATAAAAGTAACTTCGTTTTTTAACTGCTCATTCCATTTCGAATATACTCCATTAACAAATAGGCACAAGTAAAACGTAAAATATCGCATAAAACGCCTTTCGAAATTAACTCACTTCCATTCGCAAATTGTTCCACTCAATCAAAAAACAATCATCTAAAGTCACGGATATAGTGCAAAACGCCCTTACACCTCTTTCAAGTCTCGAAAAGCGAATGAATTCACTTCCGTGCAATTAATCACAAAAGAAAAGAAATTTTCATACTGCAAACTGTATCACCCCAACGACAATTCGTAATATTAATCAGAAAAGAACTACAGTCCCTGGACAAAATTATTAGACGCACTGCAAGATTTCATGTAAAATATTAATTACCGGGTGATATTGTACCGTTTTATTATTTTAAATTGATTTGTTTTTTATTTTTATATTATCCAATCAATTACCGATTTATTTGACATAAATAAAACAACATTAATTTAGAAAAGCATAAGTTTATTAAGTTTTAAAGAAAAGTGAAATTAATGTTAGTAAAAGTCAATATTTAGTTGAGCCACCTTTAGCCGCTATCAAAGCTTTAACTCTGCGCGGCATACTATCAATGAAAGACTGTACTGTCTCCTGCATTTGAGGATGATGATTCCACACATAAATAATCTTATAATAAATAATTAATATAAATTAATCTTAATCATCATAATTAATCATAATTATTTTAAAATAAATACAAATATGTAGTCTACAACAAATCTTTTAAATAAAAATCAATAATATTGTAGTTTAAATATACCATTATTGCATAAAAACATAAGAAACATAAAATTACTAAAAAAATACAGTGCGTCTAATAATTTGTCTAGGGACTGTAGATGTTCAAGCTTTATTTGATGTTTTAATTAGTTTGAGGACGCTATACGCCTGTATTCTCGTTGCACTAAGGCGAATTATACAGAAACCTGCAGTTAAATTATATTCAAAATATAAATGAACGAAGAAGTGGCATTCAAATCCTAACTTTGTCCTTAGTTTTAGAAAACGGATAATAAATTTCAACCCCTTAGCAGGAAATGCTAGAAATCAGCCTATTATCATGTTAATTATGGTACTATGGCTTTTATTTATGAATATACAATCAATTTTACCACGATTTCAAAGAAGAATATTTATTATTACATTTTGCACCCCCCCCCCTAAATACATTACTAAGCTTAAAGTTATATATTTTTTCAAAATATATACTACAAGTATAAGAAACTTTAATCCATTAACATTTAAAATAGCTTCATTAAATAAAATAATTTATTTTCTGTTATTTTAAAGAAAAATTACACAGACAAATATCTTAAATTATTTCCATTAAAAAAATATTTCTAGAGGTGACAAATGTAAAATGACTTTATAATTTTGCATTCTTTTCTTTTTATCCTCACGAAAAGCAATTGTTTTAAAAGCTTTATATCTTTTAAAGCTTACATAAAAGTGTTTACAGTTTACATTAAAGTGTTTTCACTTTTAATAATTATAACGTATCTAGTAAATATATAATATGAATAATATTATTTTAGCCATGGTTCGTGGTATAATTTAATTAAGTTTATTTTAAAGTTTATAACAAAATTTTTTATACACAATACATTAACATAAAACATTTACATAAAAGTATTTGCACTTTTCATAATTTTAATGTATCTTGTTAAAATATAATATGAATAATATTATTTTAGCCATAGAGTTCGAGGTATAATTTAATTAGGTTTGTTTTTAAGTTTAATAAATATAATACACTAAATTAATTCTAAGAATATTACGTAAGGTGTTTTTTTTTAAAGAACACCCCTGGATAGATGTTGTGCTAGTCCGAACTCCTTGAGACGCAGTCAATGGATCAGTTTTAAAAAGGAAAATACATATTTTTCACATAGTTCCATTTGCTTCAATTTGATCAACTTGCTACCTGAGAAAGGTAGGAACATGGCTCTACAGCTCAATCGCTAAATGGAAAATGCTGACAAGTCAATAATTTGAATTTTTCCCACGCTACCCCCTCCCCCCAAAATTTTAGTTAAAGATAAAGCTTGCTGGGAAATCTCCCCCGAGGATTTTAACTCTATTTTACATTTCGCACTACACGCGATTCCCTAGAGATTGTTTTTTGTTCGCGTCCCCTTTATAGGAAAAGGGTTGTGCAAATGTGCTGCAAATCCATTGTGGTACACCCCGCAAATTACCTTCGTTAACAATAAATTTCTGAACGTTATGTAGAGAAAATTCTATGTCATTTGCTATTTTACAATGGAGGAACAAAAATATGAATTAATTATTTGGTGTTTTCTGGAGTTTGATTTCACTATAAAAGTAGTTGAAATCCTCAAGAGAATTGAGAAATTAAGTATTAAAAAATTATTTTTCTGTTTTAGCGGTTGTTTTAGAGTTTTATAAATGCTAAAATTATACTGAAGATAACTTAAAATCGATTAATTTAGCCATACAAAATATATTTAGTATAAAACTTTGTTTCAACACAATTGAGGAATGGGAGGTAATATAATGAATTTGGTTTTTT
>JAFNEN010002539.1:0-15838 GCA_019343175.1 Oedothorax gibbosus
AAAATGACTATGCTTTATACTAAAAATTTTAAAATTTTTTATTTTGCTAAGTCTTCATTTAATGGTTTTTTGTTAATTTGCTTTAATAATACAACTTTTGTATCAAATTAAAATATATAAGTATTAAATTTTTTTAAAAATTTTTTCCAGTTTTAATTGTAGATGAAAAAAATCGGAATACAAAAACATGTGTTTAAAACTTATAATTTTTTGCATTGGATTTAAAAAAAAATGATTAAGAAAATTTTTGGATCTAATTTTTTTTCCGCAATGAAATCTTGCCCTACAAATACATTAAACATAAGCATTTAAATGCTTTCGATCTGCAATAGGAAAGAATGATATTAAGTATGGCTTTAATGTTTATTTTTTTTTTGCGAAAATTTTTTTTGCATAGTTTTGATTTTAAAGTTATGGAAAAAAAAACTCAAAAAAAAACAAAACATGACAAAAAACCCTTTTTTAAACTAGCTATAGCAATCCCTTTGGGGAAAAACCTAAAGGGTTCGTCGCAATTCAACCCCACTTCATTGAAAAACCCCACTTTAACCAAAAAACCCCCCCTCACCTGAGTTACTTAACATACCACCATCGGAAGCGACTTCCGCATCGGGAAAAATGCGCTCGTGGTAAAAACCCAACCTTTTGTGGGAAAACTGGGGTCGGAAGGGAAAATTTATCGCCAGTAAAAACTTCTCGCTGCGGTAACTTTCCGACCGTAAGTGGGGGGTTCCATTGCGCCCGGAAGAAAAGCCCGATTTGAGTATTTTTTAAGCGATTTTTTTAAAAATAAATAGTGGGAGATTTTTAGAAAATTTGGAGTTTTTTTATTTTAAAACTTAAAAAATTTTTGAAAACTTTTGAATTTTTTATTTTGAAATTTTTTTTAAAAAATTAAGGCGAGATAGCTATAAAGGGAAAAATACTCATAAAAAAATTTTTTTAAAAGCTTTTTTAGCGGGGGTATTTTGGAAAAATTTAAAATTGTAAATCTTATAAAGAATTTTTAGTTGACTTCTTAAACTTAGAAATGGCTGAAAATACGGGCATAAATTTTTTGAAAATTTAAAAACGTAATAATTATGGATTTGGGGGGAAATTTTTAAAGGGGTTTTCTCATGGGGACAAATGTTTTCCATTGTGTCCAGCAAGAACCAAAAACCCGGGGGCCCTGAACAAAAAAAAAACTAAAACTTTCAACTGAGATCAGACCCGCCTAACTATAAATATTTAAAATAGAACGGAAAAAGGGTTTTAATAACGGGTATGATAAGATCCAAAAAAAGCCTGGGACACTTTAGAAAAGCATTCCCCCCCGAATCCCGGGGAAAAGCCATGGGGCTATGTGAATTTTTTTTTTGTAGAATCAATGGGGGGGAACCGTTGGGTTTATCTGCTAGTTAAAAGGAACATTATCACCCAAACTAGCTGACGTAAAACCTTTTAAACTCATGAGTGGTTAAAAAGTTTCCAGCTATACGATTCGTAAACATTTTGGTGGAAAGATGACGATTTTTGTTTTGATAAGTAAAGATGATTTTACTAGCTGAAATCAGGTTAAAGCAAGCACAGGAGATAAAAAGGGGTGTTTTGGGAAAAAGTTCAAAAGATTTTTCCCCCTGCACGAACCCAAAAAAATTTTTAACAAGAGGCCCAAAAATAAAATTAAGGTTTTTAAGTGGGAAAAATGGGTCATAAACCCGGGGGAATCCGTACAAAGTTTCAAAAGTTTTAAAAGACAGAGTTTCTTTTTTTGAAAAAATTTGGCACTGCTAGCGTTTCAGGCCGGTCTCGGTTTTTGGCGGCTTAACTTTTGCGCCAAGTGGGGGAAACTATTAATTTGGGGGGAAAAATTCCTTTTAACCAGTAGATTTTACATAATCTTGTTCCCCAAAACTCAAAAAAAAATTATTTTTGAGTTAGTTGGGTTTTTTTGAAAAACATAATATAAAAAAAAAAAGCGTGAATGGGTTTTATTTTGAAATTTCGGGTTTTTGTGTGTATGTGGTTTTGTTCGAAATGGAACGTGGGTAAGTTTGGTTTTATAAAATGCCAAAAAAACGTGATGGTTTAAGGGGGTTTTATGTATTTCAGTGTTTGGTTTGTTTTTTTACAAACGCTTTAATCGAAACTACCAATTTAATTTTTCGTTCTTATTGTCCGATGTTTCAAAATGGTTTTTTTTTAAATTTTTTAATATTTTTGATAATTTTTTTAAAATTAAAAAAATTTTTTATTTTTATCTTATCTTTAGAGATGATTAACAATATGTGAAAATTAAAATTTCCCTTTTTTTTAAAATAGGGTTTTTTTTAAAAAGTATTTTTTTTTATATTTTTATTTTGTTTTATTTTTTATTGAAAAAAAAATTCCCCCTTTTTTTTTTTTAGGTTGGATTCCCTTTTTTATTATCAATGATATATTTGGGAAAAAAAAAGGGGGTAGGCCGATTAAAATACAAAAATTTCTTTGGGGGTTTTATATTAGGGGACATTTCATTAATGATCAAAAATCCCTCAAATTAAAAATTAAATTAAAAAATTTATAACAACTTTGGATTAAAAATATTTAAATAAAAATTTAAAAAAAACGTATTTTTTCCTGTTGCAAAATTGACCCCCCCGGTTTTTTTTTTAATATATCACGGGGCGGTGGCCACAATCGACGACCCTGAGGATGCCAGTAGCCCCAAAAGACGGCCCGGAGGGGTACCCAGCGGTTTTTTTTAATATTCACGGCTCGAGTGGCCCAATCGACGGGGCCCGGGGGGGGACCACGGGTTTTTTTTTTAAGGAATCACGGCTCGAGTGGCCACAATCACGGCCCGGGGGTTTCCGAGTAGCCCCAATCGACGGGGCCCGGGGGGGTACCAGCATATTTTTTTTTTAAATTTGCCCGGGGGCCATTTTAGTGTTTTGGGATTCAAAATTTAACAATTGACCCACCCACCATGTTGGGGGTGTAGTCCCCGGCTAAAAAGGTCGGGGGTCGGGGTTTTTTGATTTGGTCGGTCCCCCCCGGTCTTGGTCGGGGGTCGGGTTTTGGGGGTTGTTTTGGGCCTTGGGGGGGGTTTCGGATTAACATTGTTTTAAATGTGAAATTTTTTTTAAATGCAATTAAAAAATTTATTCCCACTTAAAATTATTAATAGTTTTTAACGCAGTTTTTTCCCAAAATTTCAATTTGATTAAAATTTTAATTGCAGTAGTAACAATTACAATGAATTGATAATCCCCTTATTGATTTTCAATTAAAATTTTTCCCCAACCCGGCCGGTTTCTACTTCGTTGTCGAAAATTTTTGAGTTTTCACAAACGCGGGGCAGGTGGGATAATTTCGTAAGTATAGTTTATTTGCGTACACATTTTTTCGTTTTTTCAAAATTAAAAAATTACGAGATTTCAAAAAATTTAAAAAAAAAAAAAATCATATGAAACTATTTTTCCCCGCTACCGACACCCCCCCGGGCAGAAGCAACGAATTCGGAAATCAACCAAAACCCCCTCACGAAAAAAAAACCATCCACATGACGGGGAAAAGCCCGCATCTGGAAAACAAAAACCCCCTACAAAACAAAACAAACAAGTAACCAAAGCCCATAAAAAGTCTCCAAAACCAACCAACCAAGAGTTGCAAAATTTTATTCTAAATTAACTAATCTTAAAAAATTTTAAAAGTTTTGAAAAATTTGATTTTAAAAATTAAAAAAAAAACTTTTTTTCCGAATGAATTTATTATGCCGTACCAAAATTAATAAATATTTCGTAAATCTACTACTGTAGCAACCCGTGTTTACTTTTTCAGAACCCAAAAAATCCCAATTTTTTCCGGCCGAATCCCCCGGTTTCCGCAAATTTTTAAAAGAGAACGCAACTCCAAAGGCGTGGATGGGGGGTACAGCTGCAACGACATTTCTGTGGGAAAAAAGGTTATTTTCAGAACTGCCCCGGGAGCAAGCAATATGTTTTTTTGGCAGTGGAAGGTTTTTTTCCCCATCGAGGTTTGGAAAAAAAAACTACAGTTTAAAGAAAAAAATAGTTAACTAAATATGTAATGTTTTCTAAGCTAAGGCGAAATTTGATGGGGGGCCCGTTGATAGAAAAGGCAGTGGCTTTCGTTGGTAAAAAAGGAAAATAAAAACTTGGAAAAAGGGGGAAAAAACCTTTTTTTCCCCCCCAAAAAAGGGAAAAATGGTCTTTTTTTCTGTACCTCACAATCCCGAAATTTGGGGAAGGATTTGCGACATCAAAAAAAAGGAAAAACAAAAAACCGGCGCAGAAAAAACGAAAAAAACCCCTAATGGTTGGGGCATAGAATTCCCCACTAAACACAAAGCTATTTTGAAGAAAAGAGGTCGTGGATGCCTGAATTAAAAACCTTCATAAACTGTAAATTTTTGTAAGTTAGGGAAGACTAAAAAAAAAACTTTCAAACCGTTGGGGGAAAGATAAATCGCAAAACCCCTTTAAACTTGTGCACATGGATTTGTGTGGACCTCTTAAAAAGTCATCAAGTCATCGATATTTTTCTATCCATTATCGACGTTTTTTTCCAAAAAGTCACCGTCTACCCTCTTCGTGATAAAACTGAAGTTTTAAATTTTTTCCCCTTTGTTTCCCGAAGCGGGCTGAAAGATTTACAGGCGAAGATCTTAAACGTCAAACTGACAACGGACGGAGTTCTAAAAGCTGAGTTTAAAATTCTCTTTAAAAAAAAGAATCCGAGCCGAACCCCAACCCTACAGCCCTGGCGAATGGGTGGCAAAAAGTTTAAATTAACCGTATTGATGCTGGGAAAAAACCAAAATGGGGGACATGGTCTCAAAAAAAGTTTTGGTCTGAAGCATACTCTATTTCGCCTACTCATAAAAAGACTTTGTCATGGGAACCAAGTGAAGACACCTTTCGAGCTTTTTTTTGGGGGGAAAAAAGCCTCTGTATGTCAGACATCTCAAGGTCTTTAACCCATGTACGTCGGAACCCCAAACGCTAAGGAAAAAGCTGAACATGAGAGCCAGGGGGGGAACCGGTAGGGTATGCAATAAAAAAAGAGGATATGGGGTCGGGGTTTCCCGAAGAAAGAAAAATTGTAGAGAAAATTAAAAAGTAACTTTCGAGGATCAAACCGATGGAAAACTCCTCAAAACCCCGTAACTTTTATCAATCCTTTTTTTTGAAGAGACACGAAAATGAAAAAGAAGTCGAAATTGTGAAAATAGAAGATAAAAGGTGAAGTAATTCTACCAACTACTTCTACACTCCGAAACCACCAAACTAAATGACGTCACGTGGGGAAGGCCTGTCATAGAAGGGAAAATCGCGGGTAGCATCTATTATAAAATTTAAAAGAAGAAAAAAAGGCAAAAGGTAAAATCTCACAACGAAGTTGGGGTACTGCCAGGAAAACAATATAAGGGATCACCCCCAAATGTTCAAAATTTTTCTGAAAGGATACTCTTTTTGGGTTTTTTAGCACGATTCAGAAGGCTTTAATAGACAATATCTACTAGAAACATCAGGGGACCACAGGGATTGAATCCCCTTTTAAAAAAAACACAATCAATGAGTGGCAAGAGCAATGAAAGAAGAGCAAAAGAAAAAAAGATCAGAGTTTTGACCTTGTCGAGAACCCCCCATCACGATAAATTTTAGGCAAAAGTTTGGGGGTTCCACTAAAGTAAAGAAAAGAAGAAGCAGTATTTCAAGGCCCGACTGGTTTTTGAAAAAGGGTTGATCAGCTTTAAAAGGAAAACACTACGATGAAGTTTCATCCCCGGGGGAATTTTTTTGGTCCTAAACTATTTTTTTTAATTTTTTGGTCTTTCTAGGGTTTTGGGAGTCATTTCCCCTCGATGTAATGCGCCTACCTTTTTCCCCCAATTTTCCCGAAACCTTTTTATGCGCACCTCAAGGTTTGAAGAAACAAAAAAACCAAAATTTTTCCGCCTAAAAAACCTTTACGGACTCCCCCAAATTTTTGGACGCGTTTTGGTTTGGCGAGATCCAAAACCCCTTGGAAAACCCCTTCATTTTAAAAATTTTTAGATTGGGCGAACTGTTTTTACATTTTTGAGGACAAATTACTATTTTTTTTTGTATGTCGAAAAATATTGTTTTGTTTGGAAAAACACAGGAAGATTTAAAAAATTGTTTTTAAAAAAATAGAAAGTAAATTTTTTTTGGGGAATTTTGGGGGAAGAAAAAAAAAATTTAAAATTAGGAGTTGAATTTAAAAAAACAAAACCAAAATCTTTTTTTTCCTCAAAGATCCTACATAAAAAAAGTGTGCAAATCTATAAAAAATATTGTTGGAGAAAACCATTTTATTGTTTATTTTTGTGCCGAGGTTTGGGGTTTTGTACTTTTAAAAAATTGTTCGTTTTTCTTTTTTTTGGCACACCGACATTCTATTTATTTTTAAATTTTTTTAAAAAAAATATCTTTATTATTCGCTTAAAAGCGATACTTTTAAGTAAAAGGTTTTTTTTGCCCCCGGCATTTCATCTTTTTTAAAAAAAAAAACCTAAATTTTTTTTTTTCTGTAAAAAAAATTTTTTTTGTTGTACATCAAAATTTAAAATTTGGGGCGCCCGAACAGGGACCACGGCAAATAAAAATGGCAAGTTCCCCTTTAAAAGTGGACCCCAGAAAGCATTTTTTGTGGGGTTTTTTAGAAAAATTTGGGGGTGAAAAAAGTCCGGGGTTGGGGGATCAACTCTAAAAAAATTAAGGGGACTTGATTTTGGCTAGCAACAAAAAAAAAGGACCCAAAAATTCTTAAAAAACAAGTACTTGGGGTTTTAATTTTAGAGAAAGAAAAAAGCCAAGAAAAATACTTCTTCAAAAAGAACAAAGGAAAGACTTCTTCAAAAAGAAAAAGATGCTATGGAGTTTAAAAAGTAAAGGAACTTCAGTTTTGGAAAAAACCCCCAATTTTCCAAAATTAAAATTTTGGCCAAGATACAGGCGCAATGTCTAGAATGAATACAAAAAATGTCGCCAATCCAATTTCCCTTTAAAGGGGCCAAAAAAAGAAAATTCTAGAAGGAAGTTTTCTTTACCGAAACTAAGTTGGGGACAGTTTGGCGACTTTTAAAAAGGGGGCCCCCCTTTTGGAACCAAAAATTCCAGACATCGATAATAAAAACGGACTTCCCCATTTAAAAGACAATTCCCAAAATTTTTTGTTTAAAAGCCACTGGGGGGTTTCCAGAGCGAGAGAATTTAAAATTTTTTCCCGCCAACGGCAAAAAATTTTATAAAAAAGCCGTCGACAGTCTGAAATCAAGATTTGGAAAGGGGGGTTTTTTTAGTCGAGATATACGAAAGGGGAAATTTTTAAATTAATCTAAAAGTTCGGGGGAAAGATCTTTTCCCGCTTAAAATTTTTATTTTAAAAGGGGAAACCCTTTTCAAAAAGGGGGATTAGACACTTTTGGGTTCCCCACAGACAAGTGTCTTTTTATCTTTACCGATGGTAAATCTTTTTTTCCCCAAAAAATTTTTTTAAGGCATTCATCGAAGCAATTCTTCAACTCCTAAAATAGAAGCAAAAGAAAGGTTTAACAAGCGAGGGTTTTTTCAAAAAACGAAGTGGAGGGTAACCCCCAATTTTTAAATTACGAGGGGTTTTTTTTGGCCTGCTCAAAATTGAAGATACCATTTTTTCAAAGAAAAAAAAAAGGGGTTTCATATGAAATGAATAAAATCGGAGCACCCATCTCAGCGCCCCGCCCCTTTCACGCAGCTCCTTACCAAAAGAAAAAGAAAAGGCTGCCTGTTTTGTGAGGGGAAGAAAAAATATTCTTTGGGGGGTTTTTTCCCCCCAAAAAAAGAAAAATCTTTACCGGGAAAGGGGGAAAAGTTAAAAGTAAAAAGGGGTTTTTTTCCTTTTTTTGGCCCCTTCGGTCATGAAAACTAAGGTTGCAGGATTTTTTGAAAAAAGCCTTTTTGGGGGGTAAAAAACACGTTAAAACTTATGTGTGATAGCCAAAAAAAAAAAAGAATTTTAGCTTCGAAAAACCGAAGGGGTGCAGACGGAAAACGCCTGAAAAAAGAGTAAATATGCCAAAAATTTAAAAAACAACCCCGATTTTTTTTTGCAAAACTTTTGGTCGCCAAGCTTGGAAAACCAATGGAAGGGGAAAAAAAATGTCCGTCTTTTAAAATTTATAAAAGCATCCAGAGACCTTTTCTCGTCAATAACGTTGAATTGATTTTTGTATACCCCTTTTGAAAAAAACGGTTTTTCCCCCTTTTTGGAAAAGGGGTAACCCTGAGCTGGGAAACCAAGAAGTAGGGAAAAAACAGTTGCATCGCAAAAGGAAAATTCTCATGAAAACGGAAAATCATGGGTCAAGAGGTTATTTGGAGAAAATTTCAGTAAGAAAGGGGGGCCTCCCCCAAAAAAACTAAAGAGTTTCAAATTTTAAATTTTACGGGGTTTAGCCAGACCTATGAACAAGTACACAAACTAGTAGGAGCAGATATATGATACCCGGGGTTTTTTTAGGGGCAGCAAAAGGTTTGGGGAAAGGGGAGGGGTTTAAAAAAAAACCAAAATTTTTTGGGTGGACCTTAATTTTGGGGAAAAAAAAGTCCCTCATCAAAGCCTGGACGAAAATCTCGCCAGGGGGGTAATATCACTTTTTGGGCCCCAAGGGGGGGAAACTAAAAAGGCCCCATCTGTGGAATTAGCCCCTTTAAACAAAACAAAGCCCCCTTGAAAAGAAGTCAAAAAGGGGAAAAAGGTTTTTTGGGGGTCAGAACATTTTTTTTTTGGGGCAGTAAAGGCAATGTAAGGAAAAGACGAAGTCCGTTTACCAGGGGGAAAAAAAAAACCCCTTTTTTCCCCCATAATTTTAATTTTTCAAAAAGAGTTTTGAGCGCACAACAGTTCGTGAAATCTAAAAAATTTTACAATAAAATATGAAAAGGGTTTTTGAAAGCGGCCCCGGACGGGAAAAATTTTTGAAGAAGTACCCTTGATGAAATTGACTTCCCCAAAAACTACTTGCCCTTTTGGGGGGGAAAAAAGGAAAGCAGCCCCCCCCTTTTAAGGCCATCTTCGAGGCTTCTGCCCGAATAAGGGGGACATCCTTCCCCCTTAATGACTTTTTCCCCACAGGGGCCCCCAATTTTAAAATCAAACCTTATCCCCGATGTCTTGCTGCTTTCCCCAGAAAAAAAGTATGGTTTTCCCCTTCAGATTGAAGGGGGGTTTAAAACTTTTTAATTTTGTCCCCAAAAAAAGATAGATTTTTTTTAAGGTTTTTTTTGGGGGAAAAACGAAAAAAAAAAAACGTGTAAATATATCGAAATGAAAAAAGGGTTTTTTCCGAGTAACGAGTACCTTTTTCCTTTTTGGGGGCAGCTGTCATTGGTTTTATCTTCCCCAAAATTTTAAAGGCTACGATCAGATTTCAAAAAAGGGGCCTCTTGAAAAAGTTTCTATGTTGAAATTTTTAAAACCACGTGGATACTTCACTTGAAATGGAAAATTTTAAAAAACAAAACCCCTTTTGTTTTTATGCAAAAGGCAGTTTGGGTTTGGGGGAGGGGGGAAACCTCCCGTTGCAAGGTTTAAAACCCTCAGAATCATCAAATTGGGGGTTAAAATGGAAAAACCGAAACACCCTCAAATTTTAATATGATTTTGGTTAAAGATAAAAACATGAAAAAGGTAAAACCAAAGTCTATTCGTCTGTGGGGCACCGCATTTTTGATCCCATGGGTATACCCCCCCCCGGCATGTGTGTCCTAAGTTGATGCTACAAAAGAAAATGGGGGATGGGGGGTTAAAATTGGGGGTGAAGGGGCCCAGAAAACAAGGGTTTTGGAAAAAAAATTTTTTTCCGGGGGATGCGATTTGAAAATTTTTGGAAAAATTGAGTTTCCCCCGGTTTCATTAAAATTTTCCTCAAAAAAAACTAAAAACTTTCCCCGGGAAAACATTTTTTTTATCCCCAGTAAAAAGGCTTTTTTCCCGGTGGTTTTCTTGAGGGGAAATTGGGGACGAAGATGACGTTTGAATAGTCTTTTTTTCAGCAAAATTCCGTATTTAAAAACCACTCAAAGGGGGACCATACCAGTTTTAGTTAACTGCTGCCTTGGGGGGAGCTAGACTCCACAATCAGTTAGGGGGAAACCCTCGACTGGAAGAATGTCAGCAAAATTTTTTGGAGCGTTTCAACTACAGTTCTTTTTTGGGTTTCGAAGACGGAACTGGTCGGTTTTTTTTTTAAAAATCGCACAGAGAAATAAAAAGTTTGGACTTTTTTTCCCGGCTCATGTTGCAGGGAAAATGAACCCAGCAAACCTTTTTCCTCAAGAGGATTTCTCCTAAAAAAACCCTTGGGGAAACTTTGAAAAAGGGGGGAGGGTTTTCCCAAATGGCTGAAAGAACCCCCAAAAAAGAGGGGGGGGGGGGGGGGGGGGGGGGGGGGGGGAAAAAGAACAGAGGTTGATGGGGACATGACGAAAAATTGCAAAAAAGGTTAAAAACCCCGGGGGTCTTTTCTGGTTTTTAAATTTTTTTAAACCCTTAACTAGAAAAGACGGGCTTTTTCCAAAATTTGGTCCCAAAAACAACAAAGAAATTTTAATTCTGACATTAAAACTAAAAATTTCGACCGTAATTCAGATTTTTCATTTTCTTCTCTTATTTTTTAAAATTCAAAGATTATACGAATGGTAGCTTGGGGGCTGAGGTTCGCAACTAATCTACATCCCCCAAAAAGGAAGAGAGAAAAAATGGCGAAAATTTTAAATTTTTTTAATTAGAAGCCGCTGAAAAGAGATTGGGGAAAATTTTTTACAGATGGTTTTTTTCCCCCCGGGGGGCGTTTTTAGGTTCAAAACAATTCTGTGTTTAAAAACCGGGGAAGATCTGCCCCCGTGTCAAAAAACCCAATTGGGGCCCAAAGAAAAGCTGACACTGCTTTTTTTTTTTTCCCCTTTTTTTTTTCCTAGCAAACATAAAACCCTTTCGTTTTATAATTTTTTTGGTTTGCAAAACCTTTTAAAAAGTGCCCCGGGGGGCTCCCTGTATTTTTTGTCCCCAAACTTAGAGAACGGTTTTTTTGGTAAAACCCGAGCAAAAAGGCCAAAATTGAAAAGTCCGAAAACCCGGGTTGAGGGTTTTTAAAGACACGAACTAGACCATACAAAAACCCCCTGTTGCCTTTCCAGAAATAAGTTTTGGTTCGTCCCCCTTTTGGGGAAACACGAGGCGACCTATTGGGCCCCCCCTTAAAATTTTAAGAACCAAAAAAAAGCGTGGGTGGTCCTCTTTTTCATGTGCCCCTGGGAAAACCGGGGGTGTCCATCTAGGCTGATACAGTCGGGTTTTTTCCCCATTTTGGGTTTTTTTTTGGGGCCCTTTTAAGATTCAAAAGCCAAAAAGGGAAAACCAAAGGTCATCTACAGTGACATTTAAAATTTTTTGGGGGCCCAAAAAACTTTTCAAATCTTAGATTGGAAATCCTTTTTTAAAGAGGCTAAACTAAAAAGAATTCAGTGGTACTTCAGTCCCCCTGCTTGCCCCCCCGGTGGTGAGGTTTTTGGGGGGGGGGGGGCATGGTTTTAAACTGGTGAAGACCCTTTTTTTGAAAAGTTTTTTAAGGGGAAAACTTCACTGAAATTACGAAGAACTTTTTTAAATGTTCTCATTGATTGTGAAAATTTTTTGTAAACTTCAAGACCCCTTTACAAAAGTTTCCGAAGACTCAACGACCTGACCCTTTTTACCCCCTGCATTTTTTTTTGGGGAAAAATTAACCAGTCTTTTTTTTTCCCAAAATTGGTTTCACCAAAAATAACCCCCAAAGAGAAAATTTTTGTTTCAAAAGAATCTCCGAATTTTTAAAAAAAGGGTTTTGGGACGAATCCCCTTGGCAACTCTTTAAAAGCGTCCGACCAAAAATAAAACCAATCAACGAGTAGTTTTTGGGAGATTCGTCCAAATTAAAAAAGAAGGCAAAAAAAAGGGTTTATGGCCTATGGGAAGAGGGGATTCAGACTCAAAAAGGAAAAAAGGGGAACGTCAGGTAGTTCGTCTAAAACTGTTTTTTTTGGGGGAAAATTGTGAGACCAGTAAAAAAAATTTTCCCCCCTTTTAGATAACTGCTGATGGGGGGTTTCCACCAAAAAGGGGCCATAAAAAAACCAAAACCGAAAACCCCGCATGCCACTCCGATTAGAACCTGAAGTCGGGGCCCCAAAGGGTTTTTTTTGCCAAAGTGGAAGAAGAGAAAAATCCCAAAAAGGTTCCCAATAAAAGAGACTGACCTTTTAATTTTTAAACCCCCCCGTAGTATTTTTTGACGTTTTTTTTTTTTGATTATTTGTTAAATTTTAAAAAGGGGGGGATGTTTTAGACAAGCCTTTTATTGTGTATTTTTGCACGAGGCTTAGTTTTGTACTTTAGAAATTGTCTCGTTTTTCTTTTTTTTGCGCACGTGACATTCTATTTAGTTTAATTTTTAAAAAAATTCTTTAGAATTCGCTTGTAGCGATCGTTTTAAGTAAAAAGGTATTTATGTGCCGGAGTTTTATCATTTTAAAAAAAAAAACCCAAAAATATTTTTTTTTTCTTGAAAAGAACTTTTTTTTTTGTCACGTACTTCAACTATCATTTGCCTGTTTGCTCCTTCCAAAATACCCAAAGGGGGACGTTCTTTAAAAGTCTCAGTGTCCCAGACCGACGACGAGCAAAGGGGGAGGGGAAAAATTGCCATACAGGAAAAGTCCTTTGGGCTTACGTTCATTGCCAGCCAACGCGTCCGGCAAACCCCGCAGTCAAAATCCAAACCTTTCCAAAACCCCGGAAAACGCTCTTGGAAAACTTTGATCAAGCTCCTTGGCGGCTACGTTCAACAAGCCGATCTGTGCTCGACCTATCGGAGTGCAGGATCTAACATCCGTTATGCCGACGCAGACTTCGTGCCCCAAAGGGATGATGGGGATCCTGGGAGGCTACATCCTATTCGTCGACCGTGCTCCAATCCTTGGCAACCATAAACAAAGAGTTTTGCCTTATCAACGATGGAAAACCGAATTCATGGGGCTTACAAGCCAGTAAAACTCGTCTGGAATTTTTCTATTTTAAAAAAGTGTTTAGATAACCAATTTTTTCTAACGATTTTTTGCCTACCTTTTCTTGATAATAAAATGCATTAATTTTTTAAAATCATCAAAGAAAAAACCAGAAAAAACACATTCATGTCGAATATTTTTTGAGGATTTGTTTTTGGGGAATTGTTTAATCTTAGGTATGCAATACGAAGAAAAAAACCACCCCTCTTTTTTTTAAACCTCAAAGTAGGAAAAAAAAAATTAAGCAATTTGTCCGAAGTTTTTTTTTTAAATTTTTGGACTGCTTAAGTGGTTTTTTTTTCAAGGGGTTTTTAAAATTTTTAAAAGAAAAAAAAGTACTAAAATTATACTTGAAAAATTTTTTTGATTATTTTTCTAAATTTTTAAAAAATAATTTTTTTTTTTAAAAAAATTAGGATTTGATAAACCCCTTTGATTTTTTCCTATAATTTTTTTTTATTTTTAGATTGAGTGGAATTTAAACTTTTTTAGGTTAAAATTAAACTTTTGAATTTGGCAAAAAATTGTGAAAAAGGGGGGGCCAATTTTAGGTTAGATCCGCAAAATTTTGCCCCCAAAGACGGTTGTTTTACTTTTTTTACTCATGATGGAGGTTCGGTATTTACGCCGGACGTCCGAGCAGTCCCGGGGAAGGCACCGCCCGTGACCCGTTTTTTTTTACGAGTTCGTCGCGTGGTGGGCGTCTTCTCTTCTCTTTTTTCCTTGCTCTTTTCGCCCGCGGCGTTTAAAGTTCAATGGAAATTTTTATTTTTTTTTTTAATTTAAAAATTTAAATAAAAAAGTTTCTACTTGTTCAAACACTCGTTTGTTTTATTCCTTTTTTTCCCAAAATAAAAATGTTATTATTTATTTTTTCTACAAAAAGTCTTTTTTAAAAAAATTTTTTTTAAATTTCCCCGATTTTAGTCAACTTTTTTTGTGAATCATTGCTTCTCATTATACTATTAGGGGACTTATTCTTCCAACCCGCGCTGCTTTTCTTTTCCGCTAATAGGTATTTTACCATACTAAGATTTTCGTCCCCCTTTTTTAAGTATCTATTTTGTCCAGAAAAAATAATGAACAAGAATAGGTAACGGTACATGATTGGCACCCTCACAGTGATTGGCCCCCCCATTCATTATTGAAAAAATAAGTTTAAACCCAAAATTTGTTGCCAAAAGACGAAGGTTTTTTTTAAATTCCCTCTTAACGTTTGTATTTGGCAAAAAAATTTTGGGCTTTAAATCTTATTATTTTCAAAATGAATGAGGGGGGGGCCCAACACTTTACTCGTTCCTTATTTTAGAAAAAAACGCTATACGGAGAAAAAAAAATTTTTCTTTGTATCGAAAAAATTTTAGAGTAATTCTTCTCTGAAATTTTTATGTATTCTAATTTCGATGCGCTGAATTTTTTGACGTTCCATTTTTCCCTAGAAAATTTTAGTTTGGCTATGAATGGGGGGGCGGACAGACGACGGACTGAAAAATCAATACCTTCCGTTTTTACGTTTTAAAAGTGTGTGGAAGCTAAAAATGGTTCCTATGCTTTTTTTGCCTACTTTTCTTTTTTTTTTCGAAAGAATTAAAAAAATGAAAAATAGGTATTTTCATGCGGTCGTGTCCGCTGTCTGTCTGTCTGCTGTCTGCCCCACCCCCCTTCCAAATCGTTCTATCCCCCGGTCTTAAAAAAATTTTTTTTTGTTAGAAAAATATGACCTCAATACCCAATTTCATACTTTTTTTCCGTCGTCTGTACGTCCGGACGGACATAAAAATACATCGGTCGGGGGGAATTTCCCCCTTTAATTAGCATTGAAATTCAAAATTTTAGTCATTTAAAAAACTGTGGTATTGAAAACGGTTTTTGTCCATTGTCTGTCTGTTCGTATGAAAAGTCTTCTCTCCGTCTGTCTGTCTGTCCTTGTCTGTCGTCCGTACCCCCCCCCCCCCCTTCCAAATCGGTTCTATCCACGGATCTTAAAAATTCTTTTTTTTAGAAAAATATACCCAGATACCCAAATTTTTAACTTTCTGTCCATCTGTCTGTACTCCGGACGGGCTAAACTACTATCTTCGGGAATTTCCCCTTGAATTAGCATTTTAAAATTTAATTTTGGGTCTTTAAATCCCCCTAGGTATTTAAAAAGGTTTAGTCCATCTTCTGTCTGTTCGTATGTCGTCTGTCTTTCCTCTGTCCCCTCCTCCGTCTGTCCGTAACCCCCCCCCCCCCTTCCAAAATCGGGTTCTATCCACGGATCTTTTAAAATTCTTTTTTTGTTAAAGTATGACCTAAAAACCCCAAATTTCATACTTTTTGTCCGTCTGTCTGTACGTCCGGGGGACATAAACTACTATCTGTCGGGAATTTCCCATTGAATTAGCATTGAAATTTAATTTTGAGTCTTTAAAAACACTGTTCCAAATCAACAAAGGGGTGAAAAACTTTTTTTTTTAAAATATTTTTAAACAAAATAAATTTTTTTTGAATCATTTGGAATGAGTCATAAAATGTAGCACAATTTGATTCTTTTTTTATTCATTATTTTTTTACCAAAAAGCGGCAAGCATACTTTTCATGCAATTATGCTTAGTTTTTTTAATTAATTTCTTTTTTTTAATGCAGTTCGGAGTATTTCTTACTTTTGTTATTAATAAATATTTAAAATTTTCTTTGAACTACAATAAATCCGAGCAGTATAAAAAAAATTTTTTAATTAATTTGCGAAAGAATTTAAGGAA
>JAFNEN010002540.1:0-15843 GCA_019343175.1 Oedothorax gibbosus
CATGCAAGGGAAGCCTAACCGACTGGGCTCCAAAGCCCTTGGAGACGTTATCATGACCGAATATTTGCAAGCAAAAGCATCCTTTGAGGATAGTTAAAAAAGTTGATTTGACAACTTGAAAAAACTAAGCAATTAAAAAGATAAACCTAAAAATTAAAATCGAAGTGATTAAAAACTGTAACGTTGAATACAAATAAACGGAATTGAAAGAAAATCTTAATAAAAAGAAACCACTAATACATTATATAATCCAAACTGAAATTAAAAGCGAAGCTGAAACTGATCAAAGGCCATATACCCTTATTAAATAACATAGCATTAAAAGATGCTCTGATATGGAACGTTAGCCAATGTATATGTTAGAAGGAAAACTGGAATGGAAAGGTGAAAAAACGAAGATTATAAAAATATTACTTTCAATAATGCTGTCATTTTTTAAAAAAAAATTTACAATTGGTGTGTTTAACTTCTGTTAAAATAAAAAAAAAAATGTCGATGGCGGTTTTTGAGAAAAAAACCGGTTTTTCCGGTTTTCGTCAGTTTTCCCCCTAAAAACCCTTTTCCTGGTTTAGACCGGCCTCATAAAAAAAAACCGGTTTTTCGGTCAAAACCGAGGCCAAAAAACCGGTTTTACAAAAAAACCGGTTTTCGGTTTTCCATCCCTACACTCTTCTCATGCCATTAAAAAGATGTCACTTTTTAATTAGACTTCAAGATGTAAGGTTGTGTGTCTTTTTGGCGGGCCAAGCTTCGGCTCCGGACTCCGTCCCGTTAAATACTTTAAATGATTTCTTTATAATAAATGATATTGGACGTCCAAACTATCTTCATTTCTGTAGTTAGCTAAATAATAAGTATGCTCTACTGTGAAGTAGATGTTATTCTACTACATATAAACAGTCCTAAACGGAATAAATTGATTTTATAATAAAAACTAATACTGATTTTAAATAATAAAAATGTAAATTCTTAAAGAATGAAAATGTAAAAAATACGTTTCAGTTTGAAGCATCGTACCGTAAATGGTTTCTTTGACCTCAAAATCAATACGTTAACTTTCAAAAAGATTCACTTTTAATACCAAAGCATTCCATTTTATTTTTACTCACCATGGTAGTCTCTGTAAAGAATAATGGATTTAACTTGGAATCAGTAACAAAAAAAAAATTATTCTTTGAATCGAGGGGTTATTTTTGTATGATTGGTTTGATGCAATGCTACTATGTAAATTTCATTTTGTAATTGGAAATTTTTTTTTCTTACATTGAATCGGAATTTTAGTTCGCTATTTGCTTTTCTTCAGTATAAAACAATACCATAGAATAAACGGGAGTACTAAAAAAATATGTTTATTTTAATGTGTATCTGAACGGCAACTGAGAAACTATATTCTATAAAATTTGTTCATCGGTTCAATATCTCAGTAAAATTAATCCAAATAAGTGTTTTAAGCCATGAAACACTCTTAGATTTACATGCTCTATAAACATTTAACGTCAAAAAATCAAGTTCAGTTGAAGCGAATTTGCTGTATTTCTATTTAAACTATTTTAGTGCGTTGGTAAACATACACTAAACTCGTAAGGTCAATTAAAACAATGATATATTTTTTTCTATTAACACTAAAAAAATGATAATTTATTAAGCTAGTGAATTGTACTTTTAAATAATTTTTAAAAATATGAAATTTAACCGAATTTTGTGTTGTTAAGGTACTCTATTACTAATATTAAAAACGTCTGTAACTTTAACACTAAACAACATTTTTGAAAGTGTTATTCGTGTTAGGGACGTTGAAATCATTTGCAATTGATATGTATATATTATAGTTTGAGAAATTTTACAAATTCCAAAGTATACTATTTCAGATGGTCGACTTTGACTGGAACTGTATTTAACGTAATATTTAGCTTATTCCAAAGTAATTTCATGGTTCTATGCTTAAATACTTACTATTTAAACAACAACAAAAAATAGTGAACAGTTGCAAGTGACATCTATTGTATTTATTTAAGGTATTTAACTATTTATATCTTTTTTTTAATGTTGCTACCACTTTTTCTGCAATAAAAATTTTATTATAATATTTAATTTTTAATCGATATCACGCTTACCCTATTTTGGTAACAAAATTTTAAAGGCAGCATGTTAGTAAGATTGCTGCTAGAATCGAAAACAACATTATTTAGTATTTATTATTCAGTATATTAGAAATTAAATGCCGTTGAAATATGAAGCCAGGTTACATATTCCGCCAATCCCAACCCAAGAAAACTTACTTACAAAATTGTTCAAAGAAGTTAGATCATTTCTAGTAATTTCTTTTGATGTTGAAATTTTACATTGTGCTACCAAATAAGATTTGTTTGAACTGATAGAAGTTTGCTATTTCTTTAATCTAATAAAACATAATTAAACTTCTTAATAAACACAGAAACATTAAACTATATAATATTTGTCTGCTAACCGAATTGATATAAATTAATTTTCGATTTAGTACCAACAAATGTTTCCTCTTTGAAGCTTAGTTGCAATAACCTATTTCTAGGGCAGACTTGGTAAACTGCTTGCCAACGTCATCCTTTTAACTGAGAACCTGTAAACCTCAACGCAGTTGTTGTGAAAAACGAAAATCTTTAGGTCGATGTTTTTCAAACTCACCAAAAAACAATACTCGCAATAACCACGCACTCCTAATAGACAATTAAAACAGCCACGTCTACAGTGATGTCAGCCGTTGTTTTAAACTCCACAAATTAACCACCCGGCAGCAAATTCGGCTAAATTAGTGGGCACGCCTACAGTGTCGCCAAACCGAATTTCATTGTATTTGGACTAGCGGTTCAGGAGTTAAGGCTCAAAATAGATTTTCCACCAATTTTACAAATAATGGCCAAACGGATCAGATTCCAGCCCATGTCCATGTCAAAAACTTATCCCCATGCTTTTGTATACTAGCCCTGAAAGTTTTATAAATGTTTCTCGAAACCCACAAGAATATGTCGTCCTGCTGCTTGACCAATACTGAAAATGGTTTCTTTGGCCGCAGTAAAGCAATTCAATACTTTTAAAAAGATTCACTTTTCCGTACCAAAGCATGTCATTTTTACTCCCATGATAGTCTCTCCATGGAATACTGCATTCAATTTTAATCAGTAATGAAAAAAATATATCCTATGATTCGAGGTGTTATGTTTGTGTTTTTTCATATATTATCTAAACGTTAACTTTTAACAGATTTATTCCCCTTTAGGGACATGTCTAAATTGTGGAGGTGGCGATAGATGGCAGCATCTGTCTTGTATGTGTGTGTATGTCGTGTCCGTCCTTCTTGACGAAGGTTTAAAAGCGGGTCTTTATGACCAAGCACACAACCTTGAAAATATATGTCTACCAACCAACCAACAGATTTATTCTTTATTCGTACCTAAAACCACACATTCCTATTTTATTCATTCCTCCATGATAGTCTCTCTAGGTAATACTGAATTCAAGTTGGAATCAGTAACAGAAAAAAAATATATATTCTTTGAATCCACTTGTTTTTTTTGTATGGTGGGTTTGATGCTAGACTACTGCTATGTAAATTTAATTTTGTAATGGAGAAATTTTTTTTTTCATTATTGGAATCGGAATTTTGGTTTGCTATTTGTTTTTCTCAGTATAGAACTTTACCTTAGACACACAAGTACTCGAAAAAAGAAAATATGTGGATTTTTAATTTGTAACTGTACTAGCGACAACCAAGTAACGACATTCTATAAAAATTGTTCATCGGTTCAATTTCTCAGTAAAATTAATCCAATTGGGTTAAGCAATGAAGCACTCTTAGATGTGTATCATTAAATGTTAATAGAGTATGTAAATTTTAAGTCAAAAAATCAAGTTCAGCTGAAGCGAATTAGCTGCATTTCAATTTAAACTATTTTGGTACTTTGATAAAATACACTAAATTTTTCAGGTCAATGTCAACTAAAACAATGATAGATTTTTTTCTATTAACACTAAAAAATATGATAATTTATTAAGCTAGTGAATTGCACTTTTAAATAATTTTAAAAAATTTATATTTTAACGAATTTTGTGCTTTTAAGGTAAACGGCTAATGATTAAAACGTCTGTAACTCTAACACTAAAAAACTTTTTTCAAATTGATATTCGTGTTTAGAACGTTGAAATCATTTGAAATTGGTATGTATATATTATAGTAGGGTTTGATAAATTTAAAGAATCTCAAAATATATTACAAAAAAAGGTGTTCGATCACCTCTGACTGCCACTGTATTAAACATAATGTTTAGCTTATTATAAAGTTATTTCATGATTCTATTCTTAAGTACTTACGATTTAAATAACAACAGAAAAAATAGTGAACATTTGTTATAGTGGCGTCCATTGTATTTATTTGATGTGTTTAACTATTTGTTTCTCTTTTTTTTAAATGTTGCTACCAGTTTGATGTTTTAGTTCAAAAATGACGTTTGAAGTAAAGTTTCACTTTTTCTATTTTATAAATTTTATTATAGTATTTAATATCTAGCTGTTCTAAAGGTAGAGGATCCATACAACGGCATTACATTGACGGCAGCAGGTTCGTAAGCTTGCTGCTACAGCGCGTCCCAAAAGTTTATAGACAGCTGTTTTTTTCAAGTTAAAGAGAAGAATAAGCGAGTGTGAATGACGAAATAATTTATGCAACTATCTAAGAGAGTATTTCAAATAATAAAACGCTCAAACAACTGTGAGAGATCATAAATTTATTTTTAAAAAATAAAAACGAAAAAATGCTGTCCCAAAAGTTTATGGACAAAAGGTGTTAAGAGCTGTTTTTATTAATGAAAATATAAATTTGCATATTCTATTATTTGTACACGTGACGTAATAGCTTCCTGAGATAAAAACTAGTGGGTTGTTCCTTTTTGATTCATCGCAAAGATGCCTGCCAACGTGCAATTTACGAAAAATGAAATTTTTCAAATTCATCGTTTAAAAGCTCGTGGGATGAGAGTTGTAGATATTGCTAGAAGAATTAAGCGTAGCAAGCTGGAATTTATCAAATCCTATCGAAAGGTGACATTTTCGAACCAAAATCTCGTCCTGGAAGGCCAAAAAAGACAACAAAGAGGCAAGACAGAGAAATTGTGAGACTTGTTTCGACCGAAAATTTATCTGTACGATCTACAGCCAAAGAAATTACAGCTTCAGTATCAAAATCTACAGTCCACCGAAGGCTAAAAGCAAGTAAGTTTTTAAAATATCATAAAATGCGGCGCACGCCAAAGCTTACAAAACGCCATAAGGATGCTCGAGTTAAGTGGGTAAGAAATTACATGCATTACAAAGACGAATGGCTAAGTGTGGTTTTCAGTGACGAAAAAAAGTTTAATTTAGATGGCCCCGATGGATGGAAGTACTATTGGCGCGATCTTCGGAAGGAACCAAGGTCCTTTTTAAGCAGGCAACAAGGAAGGGGTTCAGTAATGGTGTGGGGAGCCTTCTCCTTCAACGGAACAACTGATATTGCTTTTTTGAAAGGTCGGCAATATTCTGATGATTATCAAGGAACTCTTGAAGCTCACTTACTTCCATTTGGGGAGTTGCTAGGGGGAAATAAATGGGAATAGCAACAAGACAACTGCTCCATTCATGTGTCTAACTCCACTATGCAGTGGTTTAGACGCCACAATGTTAAAGTTATGGAGTGGCCAGCTTTAAGTCCTGACCTGAACCCTACGGAGAACCTCTGGGGAATACTTTCGAGGGACGTTTATGCAAGGGCGCCAATTTGAACAAAGTTGGTTTAATTTGAAGCCCGAAATTCTCCAAACTCTTGTTTTAAGTATGACTGATCGAGTTTTTCAAGTGATAATGAAGAACGGTTTAAAAATTTGAACAATAGTGCAAAATTAAATGGAAAAATGGACTTGTCTATGAACTTTTGGGACAACCAAATTTTAATTCTTTTCATTTTTCACTAAATCTGTGATGTTGTTATGTTATTTGTGTACAGTACTAATATTGTATTGATATTTTTGATAATTAAAAATAAAAAAAAGTTCTTGCGAAACGTTTTCCTATTATAAAATTCAAAAAACACAAGCAGTCCATAAACTTTTGGGACGCGCTGTAGAATCGAAACAGAATTATGTAGTTTTCTCAGTATATGAATTTAATTTAAATGCTTTCTAAATACGAAGCCGGGTCACATATCCCGCCAATTTTTACCCAGAAAAACTTACAAAATTGTTCAAAGAAGTCAGATAAATTCTAGTAATTTCTTTTGATGCTGATATCATAACATTGCGCTACCAAATTTGAATTATTTGTACTGATGACGTTTGTACTAACTACTTTAAGTATTTAATTTAACAAAACATAAAATTAAACTTTAATATAAACTTTTAATAAAGAATTTTTTTAAGCATTTGAATCGGAATTTTTGTTTGCTATTTGCTTTTCTTCAGCATAAAACCTTACCATAGAATAAACGCGAATACTAAAAAAATATGTTTATTTTAATGTGTAACTGAACGGCAACTAAGAAACAATTTCTATAAATTTGTTCATCGGTTCAATTTCTCAATAAAATTAATCCAAATAAGTGTTTTTAAGCCATGAAGCACTCTTAGATGTGTGTCATAAAATTTACATGCTCTATAAACATTTAAAGTCAAAAAAATCAAGTTCAGTTGAAGCGAATTTGCTGTATTTCTATTTAAACTATTTTAGTGCGTTGGTAAACATACACTAAACTCGTAAGGTCAATGTCAACTAAAACAATGATATCTTTTTTCTGTTAACACTAAAAAAATATGATAATTTATTAAGCTAGTGAATTGTACTTTTAAATAATTTTTAAAAAATATGAAAATTTAACCGAATTTTGTGTTGTTAAAGTACACTACTACTAATAGAAAACTCTAGTAACTATAGTATGTAACTCTAACACTAACAACATTTTTGAAAGTGTTATTCGTGTTAGGAACGTCGAAATCATTTGCCAATTGGTATGTATATAATATAGTAGGGTTTGAGAAATTTTACAAATTCCAAAGTGTACTACTTCAGATGGTCGACTTTGACTGGAACTGTAATTAACGTAATATTTAGCTTATTCCAAAGTAATTTCATGGTTCTATACTTAAATACTTACTATTTAAACAACAACAACCAAAAAACAGTGAACAGTTGCCAGTGACATCCATTGTATTTATTTAAGGTATTTAACTATTTGTATCTTTTTTTAATGTTGCTACCACTTTTTCTGCATTACAAATTTTGTTATAATATTTAATTTTTAATCGATATTACGCTTTTCCTATTTTGGTTTCAAAATTTTAAAGGCAGCATGTTAGTAAGCTTGCTGCTAGAATCGAAAACATTATTTTGGGCCATTCCATGGGTAACTGACTGACATTCGGAGGACGAAATTACAATGGTTTACGAAATAGCGGGACAATTATATAGTTATACAAATTAGGTTTTCTATATTTTAAAAGAGAATTTTCAGCTGAATTCAAATATGGTTTACAATTTTAGATAGCCCTTATAGAAATTGTTAGAAAAATTATTTAAGTTGTGGTAACTGACTGACATATCCGCAACCTTCATTGACACTTCAATTATTCAATATCATTTTCTTCTGAATATAAAAAGAGGTGGCTTTTAAAAGTCAGGCCTATATTAAAGTGGAAGAAATGAACTATCCAGCACATCATTTTTTATATCAAAATATTGAACCCTGAAAAAATACCAGCTTTTAGAACGCCTTGGTAACTGACTGACATCTCTGAAATACTTAACATATCTGATGAGTTTAGTTTAGTTTGAATTATCATCACACTAGAGCTACACAAGGGCTATTGGTGACGCACGTCGTAATTTAGAACCACAGTCAGGTGACGAGTCGACACCTGAGTAGGCACCCAACGCAACCATTAAGGGCGACATCTTGGGACAGCGTTGGGGCTTTGGAGGATATTTAACGTGCACTCCCTCTACATGGGGTATTATTAATCAGACATTTTCGGCTGCACGGGCCGTTTATAGGTCGGCAGTTATTTTAGAGATGCCCGGACCCGAACCTGGGACCTTCCGCTTGCAAGGCGAACGCCTTAACCAACTGGGCTCCCCAGCCGCCCATGTCTGATGAGAGAAAACTTAAAAATTAGATGCACATTCATAATCAAACTGATAGAAGTTTGCTATTTCTTTAATCTAATTAAACACAATTAAACTTTTTAATAAACACAGAAATATTAAACTATATAATATTTGTCTGCTAACCGAATCGATATAAATTAAGTTTCGATTTAGTACCAACAAATGTTTCCTCTTTGAAGCTTAGTTGCAATAACCTATTTCTAGGGCAGACTTGGTAAACTGCTTGCCAACGTCATCCTTTTACTGAGAACCTGTAAACCTCAACGCAGTTTGTTTGTGAAAAAGAAAATATTTAGGTCGATGTTTTTTCAAACTCACCAAAAAACAATAATCGCAATAACCACGCACTCCTAATAGACGATTAAAACAGCCACGTCTACAGTATGTCAGCCGTTGTTTTAAACTCCACAATTAACCACCCGGCAGCAAATTCATCTAAATTAGTGACGCCAAACCGAATTTAATTGTATTTGGACTAGCGGTTCAGGAGTTAAGATTCAAAATACAGCCGCGGTAGCTCAGTCGTGTGAAGCGTCGTGCTCGCATCGGAAGGATTGTGCGTTCTGTCCTCGGCGGTGCTCGCAATTCTGATGGTTGCTGGGTCGGCGCTTTTATTTGACTAAAGACCGCCGTGTTGCTAATGGTGGCTGGGGCACGTTAAATATGTCGTGGTCACAAAGTCCTCCATGTTCCCCCATACCAAATTAATACCTCTGGGGATACCAGATCAGGGGGCTATCGGCCTTTGATCTGGATCAGAATTCCGGTATGTGAGTGAGAATGGATGTGTGAAAGGGACCTTCCTGTAAAACGGATGTGTCATGCTGCGAGCAAAAGTCGGACTTCCTCCCTTGTGGCGCTCAATAAAAACGGGAGCCGCCCCACTTCGCCTTAAAATCGGGTAGTTCTCTACTCCGGGCTCGGTTACCGAGTGGCATTAGAAACAACAACAACAGATTCAAAATAGATTTTCCACCAATTTTCAAAATAATGGCCAGTCCAGCCTACGTCCCTGTCACAAATTGATCCCCATGTGCTTCTGCATACTAGCCCTGAAAGTTTTATAAATGTTTCTCGAAACCCACAAGAATATGTCGCCCTGCTGCTTGATAATACTGAAAAAGGTTTCTTTGGCCGCAGTAAAGCATTTCAATTACTTTTAAAAAGCTTCACTTTTTCGTACCAAAGTATGCCAATTTCATTTTTAATCCCATGATGGTCTCTCTAGGGAATACTGCATTCAACTTTAATCAGTAATGAAAAAAATATCCTATGATTCGAGGTTTTATGTTTGTATAATGGGCTTAAGGTGTGCTGCTACTCCGTTAATTTATTTAGTAATGTAATTTTTTATAGGAATTGAAATCAGAATTTTTGCTTTTTATTTGATTTTCTTCAGTATAAAACCTTACATTAGAGTAGAGGGGAGTACTTGAAAAAAGTAGTCTTCATTTCATTTTGTCATTTCATCTCGTTTTATTTTTGATGTGTTTAAATTATTCTTTGTCTTATTTATCAACTAATATTTAAAATACAGTACCACTTGTTATGCACAAGAATTATGAAGATAATATTTCTTTTTTAAAAAGCTTTCGCTACGGTAAGAATCTACGTTAAGTTTTAATTGCAGCGGTGATATTTAGCTTGCCGCTTGTACTGAAAGATAAGCTATTTTTGGGTTCAACTGTGGAATGTATTCACGACCCTTTATATAAGCACTATGCAGCCCGAGCTCGTCATAGTTCTTATAGACTAAATAAAGCTAAGGGTCCACGTGCAAGAAACTTGCTTGTGTGTTAGCATGGAGGGTTGCAATTTCTGTCGCGAACAAGGCGCTGCAAGATAATTTATAGCTTTGTTGCACGTTAAACTTGCAGGGTAGTGTCCACGACAGTACACTGCAATCATGTTTTTGTGTCAGTTATAAGCATAAACAGTGATCGGGATCGTCCATTACTTCGCCACTAGTACAACTAAATAAAGTGAATTGGGGGAAAAAAAACTACAGAGTGCATTAAATTCCAATCTGATATGTCTCCATTATACAAATTTTTCTCTCATGAAAAACCCCGGACAGACAAGTTAAACGTTCGGTAAACTACCGATCATATATAATATATGTGATGTATTTTTACAACACATCACAAGGAGTAGTAGACCACTGGAGACAAGGTAGGACAAGGAGTAATAGCACCGTTTCTTGACTGTCTTTTAAACATAAATTTTAAACAAATTCAATCACCGGGTTGGTTTTAGGAGAATTTTTAATAGAATTATTTAATTTTTTTATGATTATTCCGAAAAGGCTATTTTATTGCAGCAAATGCAAGAAATAAACTGTACAGTTGCTCTCAAAACTGTAATGAGGTCGACAGGAAAAGTTTGAAAGGGTTGAAGACCTATAATAAAATAAAAGATTGGAGTGGCACACGTAAATCGAAGAGGTTTGCCAATTGGGTCTGAGGACGGAGGAGAAAAAAAAGCGAATCACTTAAGATCAGTTCAGTAACACTATTCTAGGATACCGGTTTACATAGGGACAACTGGTTCAAGATTAATTTATAGTAAAACTCGAATATCCGAAATATCACCGTTATAGCCAATAAGTTTCAAAATATCTAATTGGAGAATGACGATATTTTTTAATAATTTTAGATTGAAAAGAAACTATCTTTATAAGACCAGCCAAAGAAAACATAATATTATTAATAATGCTTTTGAGCTATCTGAATACATTGAAAGTATATGCATGTGTTTTGTCTAGACTCTAGTTTATGTTAAGATCGTCAATAGGAACATTTTATTTCATTATCTTTAAAATTTTCGCTGGAGGTGATGCATTAAGGCCCAAGGAACTAAAGATTCGATAATGTTTTTCCTGTTACACGTTACGCAGCCAGCATTTCTTATGCAGAAGAATTGCTAAACTGCTTAAAACCAATGGAAATAATATAAAAAAATGGTTCATCAGTCGCCTAACATATCTAACTTATTTCTTTTTAAATGTGTTTAACTGTGTTTTATTTCTTTTCGAAATATTCTACCAGTTTTTTGTTAAAATTAAATTTCATAAGATAACGAAATAGTTGACATATATTCAAAAAAAAGTCCCACCCCCGTTCATGATACAAACCTTTCCAAACTTTAATTCCGTCCTCAAACAAATCAATTACAGTTGCTTCCTATCACGTCCAAGAGTAGTGGAGAGTATATCAAGGTTTTCACAAAAAAATGCGGAAGACTACAGAAAGGGTCAGAAATTCCTCGAGGAAAATTATATCAAAGCAATATTAAAATTAAAAACCCCAAGAGACCATTCAAAGTTGTGCTTAAATGAAACCACCCAATGCAGATCTGGGAGAAATTAGCAAGAATTAAGAACAAGGATCCCATATGAAGGTTACCCAACTGGCAATCGTATGTTTTCCGACAGTGTTGGGAATATTCATATTAAAATGGAAAGAAATGATAAAAAACCGATGAAAATATAAACTCCACAAATGCCCCTCCTTTCAGTCGTCTTCGAAAAAATATGAACCCAAGAAAAAATCCAATGCTTCAAAGTAACAGGTTTAATCACACAGCAAGAAATTGCCTTATGTTCGGGGGTCCAAGTGGGCGGAGAACATGAACCCAGGTCATGCCAGCTCCCAAATCGAAACACACCAAGTGCATTAACTGCAAGAATTGGACACACTGCCGCCTAACCCCAATGCCCAAAAATTCCCCAAGACCCAGGAACAACGAGACGCGGAAAGAATTCAGGAATACAGGCGAGGAGCAGCAGTTGGAAGACTAATTGACTACAACCAATGCCATCGGGCTCCCCCAGAAAAGGGGGGGGATCCCCTCCAGAAGGATTCTTGCCCCAACGCCGCTTTACCACAATCAGAACCGCACCTATGCAGCTGAGCTACAATCCCCAGCCCCACCAGTCAAAATCCCAGATGACATTAACCAACTACTTTCAAACCTGCAACCCGTAAGGAATTAATCAAAGAGCTCCCCTCTATTTTCAACGGCCTTGGCAATATCCAAGAACTCCTAAAACCATGAAAGCAGCCAATAATCCAATAGACAAGCTTCAGCTTTCGTTAACTACACTGCCTCCACTAATTATCCTCCCACTCATTAATAATGTCCCAAAATAGACAGAACCTAAACCTATGCTTCTTTAAACTGCAACGGCTCAAGAACAAAATTACACTCTCGCGACTACCGAACAAGTACTCAATTGACTTCCTCTCCTACATGAAACTCACCTCAAAAAAAAAATGACAACATTTACCTTCCCAAATACCCATCTACCGTGAGACGGCGGCCTTACCATGGAGAGGAAAAGCGTGGCACAGCCATTGCAATTAAAGCACCATCCTCCCTCATTCGCGTCTCTTCCTCCCCTCAGATTGCCCGAAAACTTCGGCCAAACACGTGATGATTCCCACCCATCCACCTCTGTTTTCTCGTTCCTCATGTAGTTTCCTTGTGGAGCCAAACCCCAAGGATGGTCCCCACCGCCTTTTTTAAAACCCCCATTTTTCCAAAAATTTTAAGATAAATCATTATTACTGCGACCCCCCAAAAGAACCCCCCCCCAAAAATTGGAAAATGTAATAAAAACCGCCAAAATTGGGAAAATCTATTTTTCCTTTTGTACAAAAAATAATCCCCAATTGCATTCCCAAAAGATCCCCCACCCCAATCACCCCCAAAATTGGCAAAGCCCCATTTTGACTTTGCAATATTAAAAATTTTAATCACACCCCAACACGAACTTTATTTTTGAAACTCTCATCAGATCCCAAATCCTGTGAAACATCCACTTCCCGTTTCAAATTCACTAAACCCCTAAAAAAACAGAAGAACTGCAACTACTGGAAAAAAAAAACTTAGAAAAGAACTTGCACAGTCAAATTTTCCAAACCCCCATCCAACATCAAATGAAAACGAATGCAGGGGGTCCAGAAAAAAAACAAACACATTACCCAAAACCCAAAAAGGACCCTTCTTTCTAAAACCTTTTTAAAAAAACCTCCTAAAAAAATTTATCCCACCACCCTAAGAAAACTCAAAGACAAGCAGAAAAACCTCAAGAGTTTGGCAAAGGGTCCCCGTTATCCCATTGATAAGACCCCAGTTTTTAATAGAAGTGAACGCCATCCTTCGGATAGAAAAAAAAGTCTACACTCAAAAAACATACACCGCCCCACATCGAAAACCCTTGGAACTGCAGACAGAAAATATATTTGGTGCGGCGGCCCAAAAAAACAAGAGAAAATCAAAGCCCATCCCACCCCTTCAAAAACCGGACCAATGGAGACAAATGCACCGCCACAACCCAAGAAGAAATTGTGGACATTGCTGACCAAAATTGGAACCAGTTTCCACCGAAAACCCCATTGCCACCCACCAATTGAACAATTTTTTGTCAACAATAACGTCAACAACTTCCTTCGAAGAAAAAAAAATTATTTTATTTCAACCCTCAAAACTTCCGGCTCACCCTATTTTCCAAGAAACTGAAAACCCCTTTTTAAAACTCCCGGGATCACAAAATTCCCAACAAAAGATTAAAAACCTACCTACGAACCCTTTTCCTGTGCTTAGCCAGTATTCAAAGGCATGCCCCACCTACGGACACTTTCCTACCCAATGGAAAACCGCCAAAATTATCCCAATCTTCAAAGGGTGGCAAAGATCCTTCAAAAACCCGACTCTTATCGCCCAACTTCCCTCCTAAATATTCTAAGGAAAATGGCCCAAGTCAACTATTTTTCACGTATGCGAAATTTCACCGATGAAAAAAACACCATTACAAAAACAATTCGGTTTCAGCCCAAACTTTCGACCACCCCAGCTTGTCCGAGTCACAGAATTCATCTCAGAAAATTTTTCAACAAAAAATCCCCTTGGTGCCATTCTGCTCGACATCAGCAAAGCATTCGATAAAGTTTGGATTAACGGACTTTTTTTAAAATTAAGACTACTGATTGCATCCTCTATCTTACTTAAACAACCTCAATTTATTGTCCAACCAACGACCACACCTTACGACACGTCAAATTACCGGAGTGCCCAGGGTTCACAACTGGGACCCCTATGTTTCCTTCTTTTTATTAACGACATTCCTCAAAATGCCTGAGAAAAATCACTACCCCTTTTTTGCAGACGCACCCTCGCGAAGGGCGGCCCCTACATAAATGCGAAAACACATAAACCAAATTTTAAAACTGGCTCATCCTGGAAAGTTCAACTAATATCGATAAAACCGAGGCCATTTACTTCTCCAAAAGCAAAGAAAAAACCAAAAAAAATCACCTCTACGGTCAATGAATAGAATGGATGTAAATGAATAAAATATACAAAAGGATCTGGAAAAAAACTTATGATTTAACATTCAAATAGTCACAAAAAATTTAATAAAATTATGAAATATTGCCAAATCAAATGCAAACCCAACATAAGGTTATTGTCAAAAAATGACATTACTTTATATTGCATATTTCAAATATTTATTAAAAAAAATATTTAAAAATAGTGTATTTCAATGTTTAGAAAACAAATTTTCATAGTACTTTATTTTGCACATTTGGACCATTGAAACTTTAAAGAAAATTTCCTTAAATATTTTGAATTTTTTTGCAAACGTGCGAAAAAGTGCAACAGGTGAAAACAGTTTTGAAAACAACAATGTAAAGGTTTCAAAATGCGTAGTAGTTTTAGGTAAAAACGTAACTATATAACAAATTTTCTACTTTTAAATTTTAACACAAAAAATTTATTAATTAAGAAAAGTCATTCTTTTTAAATTAAAAAAATATTAAAACACTTCCGAAAAATCCAATAAAATTAATTGAGATTATACATACCACCAGTAATGGAATTCATCATATTTTTAAAGTTTACAAACAAATACATTTTTGGACTCACACAAAGTAAGCAACCGTTTTTTAGAAATTTCGCACTGGAAATGAACTCTCCCCATTTGGTCAACTTTGCACCCTCAACAACTCTTCCCAGAAGCCATAAATCGTCGGGGGAGGTGACATATTGATACTTCAGATATTTCTAAAAAAACCCCACGTAGATGGAAACTTAAAGAGGCACTTTAATTTTTTTGGTTTTGGCCAGCTTTTAAGGGGTTTGCCTACTGGGCAGCGGTGGGTTACTTAGCCCGCTAAATAAGGTAATCGTTTCGGCTGTCTATTTCTAGCCTCCTTCAGGAGCTTTAACACGCCAATAACGCCTCGTAATTTAGAACCCAGGTCAAGGACAAGGTCGACACCTGAGCGGCACCCAAGGGAACTTCGTGCACAAACTTAGCCTGCTACTTAGCGCAATTACAGAAAAAAATATAATTTTAGTGTAAAGATATCGAGTGTGTTCAATGCTCTTTAAATATGCAGCCCAAACTGACTTTGTATCCATTATACCAATTGTAATCAGGAACTTAACAAAATAAATTAACAATAATTGAATGACTTATTTGAGATTAGATTAAACTTAGTATGTTCGAACCTACCGGCCCATGAGGCGGTGCCTATCTTCCGCTGATTTTAAGCATTTTAATGCCCAAGTAACGCCCATAACAGAAATATCGAAATGGATTTTGTACAGTAGAAATAGAGTTAGAAGTAGAAAAAATTGGAAAATAAACTATTCTTGTTGCAAATGGTAGGT
>JAFNEN010002541.1:0-5000 GCA_019343175.1 Oedothorax gibbosus
TCAGTAGTCTGTTTAATTATTCAATTGGGTTATTTCTTAAAGTCTGTTACTTATTAAAATTGGTTAATTAAGTAATTTTTAATAAAAGATTTTAAAATAAGTTGAGTGAAATTTCATTCCTTAAATTTATTAAATTAATTTAAACAAATTTAAAAATATAAAATAATGTAATATTATTTGTTAATTTTACTAGTTTAGTTAACTAATCTCTTAAAACTAATCGGTTTAAATTATTTGTCTTGTGAATTACGAGGCATAATTGTCTGTGTCCTTAAGGAGGCTAGAAATAGAAAGTCAGTAGTCTGTTTAATTATTCAATTGGGTTATTTCTTAAAGTCTGTTACTTATTAAAATTGGTTAATTAAGTAATTTTTAATAAAAGATTTTAAAATAAGTTGAGTGAAATTTCATTCCTTAAATTTATTAAATTAATTTAAACAAATTTAAAAATATAAAATAATGTAATATTATTTGTTAATTTTACTAGTTTAGTTAACTAATCTCTTAAAACTAATCGGTTTAAATTATTTGTCTTGTGAATTACGAGGCATAATTGTCTGTGTCCTTAAGGAGGCTGGAAATAGTAAGTCAGTAGTCTGTTTAATTGGTTATTAAAATTGGTTAATTAAGTAATTTTTAATAAAGGATTTTTTGGCGAATGTTATGCGTTTTCTTCAAAGTCAGGCATTATCAGAGCTACACGGTGGCAATTGGCGACGGGCGGGCGTCGTAATTTGAACCGCAGTCAAGTGACGATGGATGTTATCAAAATTATTTTTATTGCACAATTTAAGGTTTTTTAAACAATTCTTAGTATTTTTTTTACTAAATTTAATTTTTTTTACATTTTTGTTAATTTTTGGTCAAGTGACGATGGATGTTTTCAAAATTATTTTTATTGAACAATTTAAGGTTTTTTAAACAATTCTTAGTATTTTTTTTACTAAATTTAATTTTTTTTACATTTTTGTTAATTTTTGGAATTTAACTTTTTAGATATTTGACTGCTTTAAAATATCAACCATGGTAACATGTTTTTAATATGTAGGATTTGCGAGCGCGCGGGTTTATTTAAGGTTATATTTAAGTGTATGGATACCAATTTTTAACTGTTTTTAAATTTTAATATTTATTTTTAATTTAAAAGATTCATTATCGCTTCTCGGCCTTTTGGCTAAGATCAAAGTGTAGTATCTGTTCTTATCAGCTTAATATCTGATACGGTATCTATTCGATGCCTTCGATATTAAACTAATTTTTGTAACAGGGTTTGTGTAGGGCATTTATGTCCGCCAAGCCATGGGTTCACGAGTCGTTGCACTACAGACTCGAAGGGCCCAAAATAATAAATAATAGTAGATCACACCACATACACACTTTCCAATGCAATATAATTTGTTGAACCCTCTGAGGGATAAGCAAATTAACTGAAGTGTAAACTTGTTTTCTCTGCAAGAGATTTAAGCTACAATTTTTAAAATGCACAAATACCTAACATTTATTGTTAGATAGGTATTGTTTCCTTGTTCTTACAGGCAACAATGATACAATTAACCTTTTTTTCTTTCTTTTTATTGCTTTAATTAAAATTGGGTTATTCGAATTACTTGAATGTCTGAACTATTCAATATATTAATTTAACCTATTTCTTTCGGAGCTTTGACACAGCCCATTATGTCTCGTAATTTGTGCATTTTAAAATATAATAATTATAAATATTTATCCATAAATATTTATTCAGTTTTATTACTATTCAGTATATTAATTTAACCTATTTCTACCTCCTTTCGGAGCTTTGACACAGCCAATTATGTCTCGTAATTTGTGCATTTTAAAATATAATAATTATAAATATTTATCCATAAATATTTATTTAGTTTTATTACTATTCAGTATATTAATTTAACCTATTTCTACCTCCTTTCGGAGCTTTGACACAGCCAATTATGTCTCGTAATTTGTGCATTTTAAAATATAATAATTATAAATATTTATCCATAAATATTTATTTAATTTTATTACTATTCAGTATATTAATTTAACATATTTCTACCTCCTTTATTACTATTCAGTATAAAAAAAATTCAGTATATTAAAATTATGGCGCGAAACGACAAAATCTTAAGTTTTTATAATGATATTTACAATACAGATCCAATTATAAACTTCACTTTGAATATGTAGATGGCGCCATGAATAATAATTTCAAGCTTTGAACCTGAGAAGCACCAGGGTTCAGTAGCTCAGTGGATATGGCGTTCTCAAGTCTGATAAGTCTCAAGTCTGTTAATTTATCCATAAATATTTATTTAGTTTTATTACTATTCAGTATATTAATTTAACCTATTTCTACCTCCTTTCGGAGCTTTGACACAGCCAATTATGTCTCGTAATTTGTGCATTTTAAAATATAATAATTATAAATATTTATCCATAAATATTTATTTAGTTTTATTACTATTCAGTATATTAATTTAACCTATTTCTACCTCCTTTCGGAGCTTTGACACAGCCAATTATGTCTCGTAATTTGTGCATTTTAAAATATAATAATTATAAATATTTATCCATAAATATTTATTCAGTTTTATTACTATTCAGTATATTAATTTAACATATTTCTACCTCCTTTATTACTATTCAGTATAAAAAAAATTCAGTATATATATTAAAATTATGGCGCGAAACGACAAAATCTTAAGTTTTTATAATGATATTTACAATACAGATCCAATTATAAACTTCACTTTGAATATGTAGATGGCGCCATGAATAATAATTTTAAGCTTTGAACCTGAGAAGCACCAGGGTTCAGTAGCTCAGTGGATATGGCGTTCTCAAGTCTGATAAGTCTCAAGTCTGTTAATTTATCCATAAATATTTATTTAGTTTTATTACTATTCAGTATATTAATTTAACCTATTTCTACCTCCTTTCGGAGCTTTGACACAGCCAATTATGTCTCGTAATTTGTGCATTTTAAAATATAATAATTATAAATATTTATCCATAAATATTTATTTAGTTTTATTACTATTCAGTATATTAATTTAACCTATTTCTACCTCCTTTCGGAGCTTTGACACAGCCAATTATGTCTCGTAATTTGTGCATTTTAAAATATAATAATTATAAATATTTATCCATAAATATTTATTCAGTTTTATTACTATTCAGTATATTAATTTAACATATTTCTACCTCCTTTATTACTATTCAGTATAAAAAAAATTCAGTATATTAAAATTATGGCGCGAAACGACAAAATCTTAAGTTTTTATAATGATATTTACAATACAGATCCAATTATAAACTTCACTTTGAATATGTAGATGGCGCCATGAATAATAATTTTAAGCTTTGAACCTGAGAAGCACCAGGGTTCAGTAGCTCAGTGGATATGGCGTTCTCAAGTCTGATAAGTCTCAAGTCTGTTAATTTATCCATAAATATTTATTTAGTTTTATTACTATTCAGTATATTAATTTAACCTATTTCTACCTCCTTTCGGAGCTTTGACACAGCCAATTATGTCTCGTAATTTGTGCATTTTAAAATATAATAATTATAAATATTTATCCATAAATATTTATTTAGTTTTATTACTATTCAGTATATTAATTTAACATATTTCTACCTCCTTTCGGAGCTTTGACACAGCCAATTATGTCTCGTAATTTCTTATAATCTCTTCTTGTAATAAATCTCGAAATAAAAAAATATTAAAAATGAAAAAACTTGTGTGATTTGTTTTTGGAAGATTAAGAAGTATATAATGAAAAACATTCTTTGTTTAATTCATTTTATTTGTGGAGGTATGAATAAAAGTTTGTGAAAAATTTTTAACATTATGGGCGTTCAACTTTGACTGTGTATATCTCAACAAAAAATGCAAATGACTTAATTTAATTGACTAAGTTCACATTCCTAATGTAGATGGCGCCATGGATATTCGTGCTGGTCACATGACTTGGGTATCACATGACTTGGTGCTCTCATGATATACCTAAGCGGGTCCTGAAATAATATAATCAAATATATAGGGCGTTCTTCAACGTCATTTAGAACAACGATAAGTAAATGAATGATTAAAAAGATTAATAATTTCATTATTGAGTTAGTAATATTTTTAACGCGGTTGCAATGTGAATTGGGCAACAATGCAAATCGAAAATAAACTCTAACAATGGTATTAAGTAATCGAGAGTTATATCGTTGAACATTGTTGCACCTTGACTATGGATGGGTTTAGTTGCTTATTAACCTAAGATTTTCAACAAGATTTTCGAAGTACCAACTTTTTTGGGGACTTAGCCAAAATTATATATTAAATTATAAATTTAAAATTATTAATTTAATTATTACGGTTGCAAACTCGGGGAAATGGGCGGAAGCAATTGCATTTAGTAGTGTAAAATATGAAATAGCTAACTTATTATAATGAATCCTAACTTATTGCAAATTTCGAAAATATTTACAAGTCCGAATTCAATACTAAATTCCAATTCGACAAGACGAGAAAATATGAAGTACTAAAACTTTTCTAAGTCCGAACGAGGAGTTATTTTCTAAGTTCGAAGTTACTTCTCGGCATGGATCAAAATAAAAACAACTGAATTAGTAAAATTAAAAAAAAATTTTAAAGTCCGAATTCAATACTAAATTCCAATTCGACAAGACGAGAAAATATGAAGTACTAAAACTTTTCTAAGTTCGTTAAGGCGTTATTTTCTAAGTTCGAAGTTACTGCTCGGCATGGATCAAAATAAAAACAACTGAATTAGTAAAATTAAAAAAAAAATTTAAAGTCCGAATTCAATACTAAATTCCAATTCGACAAGACGAGAAAATATGAAGTACTAAAACTTTTCTAAGTTCGTTAAGGCGTTATTTTCTAAGTTCGAAGTTACTGCTCGGCATGGATCAAAATAAAAACAACTGAATTAGTATAATTTAAAAAAATTAAAAAATTTCAAAGTCCTCAATGAGACAAGACCAAC
>JAFNEN010002541.1:7500-14361 GCA_019343175.1 Oedothorax gibbosus
TCTCGTCCGGCCTTCAGTCATGCAAGGCGGACTTCTCACCCATTTAAAGTTTGAGAATAGGTTGAGATCGTTTCGGCCCCAAGGCCTCTAATCATTCGCTTTACCAGATGAGACTGAATTCAATGAGCGCCAGCTATCCTGAGGGAAACTTCGGAGGGAACCAGCTACTAGATGGTTCGATTAGTCTTACGCCGCTAGACCCAGATCTGACGATCGATTTGCACGTCAGAACCGCTACGGACCTCCACCAGAGTTTCCTCTGGCCTCGTCCTGTCCGGGCATAGTTCACCATCTTTCGGGTCCCAACGTGTGCGCTCAAACTCCGCCACTTCCACAAGTGGAACGCGGCGGGTCTCCGGTGCGCCCCGCCCGCGAGGGAACGGGGATCCCGAATGCGGCCGACCTCCGCCGGCCTGTACTTTCATTTCGCCGCCGGGCTTATTCAAGACCCATTGACTCGCGCACATGTTAGACTCCTTGGTCCGTGTTTCAAGACGGGTCGGGTGGGTGACCGATCTACTCGCCGCAAACCGTCAATCACTCCCACGAGCCTCGCATCACCAACGGAGACGGAGCGATGCTTGCCACGAACTCGCTTCGTGCGAACGCACCTCTCAACGAACTCCTGCGAATGCTAGTATAGCTCGTTACGCAAGGAGGAGACGACGAAGCCCAGCCGGGCCTCTTTATTGCCACGGTCGGCGGACGGGCCGTCCTGCAAGATAGCTAACAACCGGCGACACACAAATGCACGCCTCCGGCCACCTGCCGTTTCTCGCTCTTAAGACCGTCCACCAACCGGTTGCGGCGTCCTTCGGATGGGAAACAAATGCGTCGGTTTGCCACGCAACGCTAGCCGAGCCGGCCCCCTCACGGGTACCATAATGCATGCCCAGCCTGCGACGCGACACCCCGACTGAATGATCCCACCACAGGATTTCGAGGGCCCACCCGTTTACCTCTAAGCAGTTTCACGTACTCTTGAACTCTCTCTTCAAAGTTCTTTGCAACTTTCCCTCACGGTACTTGTTTGCTATCGGTCTCACGGAAGTATTTAGCCTTAGGTGGAGTTTACCACCCGATTAAGGTTGCACTTCCAAGCAACCCGACTCCAAGGAGATCGCATCCGGATAGAACCTAGCAGCTATGGGCCTCGCACCCACTTTGGGCAACAGCCCCGGTCAAGGGGACTTGCTGCAGAGTCCGTCTCCGGCACGCTCACTCCTAAACGCCACATTTCCCCACGCCCTTGCGAGCGGGGGATTCGGCGCTGGGCTTCTCCCGGTTCACTCGCCGTTACTAAGGGAATCCCTGTTGGTTTCTTTTCCTCCGCTTATTTATATGCTTAAATTCAGCGGGTTATCTCGTCTGATCTGAGGTCGACATAGGGTATACTGCACGTGGCAGGAGTAATTCAGTAACGCGGACCCACTTCCACGCGGAGTCGGACGCGGCGACAAAAGGGAGGCGGAGTGACCACGCGCACGGTCACTCTTGAACACCCACACCGAAAGTCTCCGCATCACATCCAAGCGGCACCGAGCGAGCAGCGGAGTTGCCACGCACACGGCAACTCGACGCAAACCCTCTTCGAGGCACCTTTTCGGCACCGAGCGAGCAGCGGAGTTGCCACGCACACGGCAACTCGACGCAAACCCTCTTCGAGGCACCTTTTCGGCACCGAGCGAGCAGCGGAGTTGCCACGCACACGGCAACTCGACGCAAACCCTCTTCGAGGCACCTTTTCGGCACCGAGCGAGCAGCGGAGTTGCCACGCACACGGCAACTCAAACGCACACCCTCTCGAGGCACCTTAAATACTCCGTTAAACTGGCGAGCGTCTCGTCAATCGTCGTTCTTTGCATTGCACGCAGATCCATCCCACGGGGAGAGAAATATCCGTTCCCTCCGCCCAGACAGACATGCACCGCGGCAACGCTTCTTCGACAGGACGTAGAACACTCGTGAGATTTTAAACCGGCGACTGTGAAGTCGGAGCGGTCAATGGGAAGGAGAACCTTCCTCGGTAAGTCTTATCCGACCCTCAGACAGGCGAGGCCCCGGGCAGAACCCGAGGCCGCAATGCGCGTTCAAAAAGTTAATGCTCAATGTGTTCTGCAATTCACACCAAGTCTCGCAGCTGGCTGCGTTCTTCATCGACCCGTGAGCCGAGTGATCCACTGCTTAGAGTTGTCAGAGTTTTGATTCCCGCCCCGTCACCAGGGCGTTCATCGTATTGCGTTCAAAGAAAATGTTCAGGAACAACTACTCCCCGTAGGGGAAGCGGCCACCGACGAACCTTCAAGACTCCATGGTGCGTGCAATCCGGCTTAGGCCGGGCACTCCCTTGTCAGCGAGAAGGACATCGACTACTACCTCCCTTCCAGGGAATAGGACGCCGAGCGGGTTGCGGAGTTAGCCACGTGCACGGCAACTCGACGCAGAACACCCACTCGAGGCATCGCAGCGCGTTCAAAAACCCCATCATCCGAAGTCGCGGACGTCAACGTCAGGGGCCGACACCGAAAGTGCGGCGCGCCAGAGCGGGCGCGTCTCTTCAAACCTAGCCCCCGCGTCCTCGAGGGACGAGGGACCTCCCTCTTGCCGTCTCGCGGCCGGGAATCAGGTACACCATAGGTTCGGCGTCTTATATCCGTTCAAAGTGGCACTTTCGCCGGGCACCCTACTATGCCCGACTACCGGCACCGGTTTCTCGGCCCCATCCGGGCAGACGGAAGACCGAGGAGATTCACCTACTTCTCTCGCTCGCGACGAAAGGTTCGATAATGATCCACCCGCTGGTTCACCGACGGGTACCTTGTTACGACTTTTATTTCCTCTAAATAATCAAGTTCGGGCATCTTTTCGGCACGTCGGCTCGACCCGAAAGCCAAATCGACAGCCAATCCGAAGTCCTCACTAAAATATTCAATCGGTAATAGCGACGGGCGGTGTGGACAAGGGCCAGGGACCTAATCAACGCGAGATGATGACTCACGCTTACTAGAAATTCCTCGTTCATGGCGGATAATTGCAATCGCCAATCCCCAGCACGAAAGAGGTTCAACGGGTTACCCATTCCTGTCGGAAAGGGAAAGCACACGATGATTCCTTCAATGTGGCACGCGTGTGGCCCAGGACATCTAAGGGCATTACAGACCTGCTATTGCTCTGCCTCGTGCGGCTAAACGCCGCCAGTCCCTCTAAGAAGAAACGCCGGACTAGGAATGATCCGAGCGTCTATTTAGTAGGCTAGAGCCTCGTCCGTTATCAGAATAAACCAGACAAATCACTACACGAACCAAGAGCGGCCATGCACCACTACCCACGAAATCAAGAAAGAGCTCTTAATCTGTCAATCCTCGCCGTGTCCTGGCCTGGTAGGGTTTGCTGCGTTGAGTCAAATTGAACCGCAAGCCCCATTACTGGTGGTGACCCTCCGTCAATTCCTTTAAGTTTCAGCTTTGCAACCATACTTCCCCCGGAACCCAAAAGCTTTGGTTTCCCGGAAGCTGCCCGGCGTGTCATTTGAGGAACACAGCCGGATCGCTGGCTGGCATCGTTTATGGTTAGAACTAGGGCGGTATCTGATCGCCTTCGATCCTCTAACTTTCGTTCTTGATTAATGGAAACATTCTTGGCAAATGCTTTCGCAGTAGTTCGTCTTGCGACGGTCCAAGAATTTCACCTCTAGCGTCGCAATACGAATGCCCCCGTCTGTTCCTCTTAATCATTACCTCGTGTTCCGAAAACCAACAAAATAGAACCGAGGTCCTATTCCATTATTCCATGCACCATTGTTCAGGCGTCACGCCTGCTTTGAGCACTCTAATTTATTCAAAGTAAACTTGCCGGTCAACCGAGACAACCGGTGAAGATCATCAAGGGAAACCGGCTGGCTTGTTCAGAACGGGCAGTTACCGCCGTTAGGCGGACCGCCCGACTAGAACTGAGATCCAACTACGAGCTTTTTAACCGCAACAACTTTAATATACGCTATTGGAGCAAGTGTTACCGCGGCTGCTGGCACTTGGCTTGCCCTCCAATTGATAATCGCTAAAGGATTTAGAGTGTACTCATTCCAATTACGGGGTCTCAAAAGAGTCCCGTATCGTTATTTTTCGTCACTACCTCCCCGTTCCGGGAGTGGGTAATTTGCGCGCCTGCTGCCTTCCTTGGATGTGGTAGCCGTTTCTCAGGCTCCCTCTCCGGAATCGAACCCTGATTCCCCGTCACCCGTTACGACCATGGTAGGCGCATAACCTACCATCGACAGTTGATAAGGCAGACACTTGAAGGATACGTCGCCGGGACGAGCCCGTGCGATCAGCCCAAAGTTATACAGAGTCACCACGTTCAACGGACACAAGGCCCGATTGATTTTGGTCTAATAAAAGCGCTCGTTCCCGAAGGTCGGAGCTCTGCTGCATGTATTAGCTCTAGAATTGCCACAGTTATCCAAGTAACTAAGTACGATCCAAGGAACCATAACTGATTTAATGAGCCATTCGCGGTTTCGCCATAATACGGCCTGTACTTAGACATGCATGGCTTAATCTTTGAGACAAGCATATGATTACTGGCAGGATCAACCAGGTATTCTCTCGAACTCTCTCATGTTTCTCCGTTTCAGGAAAAAGCCTTTCCACCATCGAGGGACCCCCACCATCAAAGGGCCCCTGTATTTGATATTGCCCCAGAAATATTGCCATAAAATAAAATACGAAACGTCGCACTCTCGGCAGACGGTTCTCGACTCACCACGTCCCGCGCTGCATATTGCAGCGGGGCGAGGAAACAACAAGGGTAGAAAAGGACGACAAGCGAGTAGAGTTGGCCACGCGCACGGCATTCAACTCACACCCACCCGCAGCCCGATGCTACGATCACAATATGCACCATATTCCCACAGAAATAATTTCCGCGATGGAGCGGCACGGCACGGGGGCCGGACCACTCGCAGAGAAGCTGAGACGTGAGGGAAGCAGGCCAGACTAGCAGACACTGTGATCCACCAGCTGAACCCTAGGAGCACAGACACTGTGCCCCATATATAAGGCGCAGAACAGCAACTACTACCAACCCAAAACCAGTTCCGACGTTCCCCCTCCGCTTTCTCGTCGGCGCGTTTCCCCCACTACGGGAGGAAAAAAAAAAACCTCTGACCTACAACCTGTTTTAGCCGAACGGGTGACGAGAGGTGGTCCGTTTGCCGTACTTTGTACTTTGAAACTCGTTCGGACTTAGAAAAAAGTCGGGACTCTGAAATTCGTTCGACTCTGACATATTTTTTGAAATTTTCGTTGGTTTGTTTTGACAACTTATGAACGTAAAAAGCAAACTTTCACATTAAAAAACAATTTTTTCTACATTCAAATTACTCCATAAAGAAATAAAATAATGCAAAGAACATTTGTTGACTGCTTTTTATTATTTAAGTGTCGTAATTATTAAATTAAATCCACTTTAGAAACGGTCGTTACGGCCACTGCAAGAGTTGGGTTTGTTTTGAAAACTTTCGAGCGTAAAACGCAAACTATCACAATTAAATACAATTATTTCTACATTCAAATTACTCAATTAAGAAATAAAATAATTCAAAGAACGTTTGTTGACTGCTTTTTCTTATTTAATTTTCGGAATTATTAATGAAAACTTACATTACAAACTTGCATTACGGCCTCGGACAGAGTGCGGTTTGTTTGAAAACTTACGAACATGAAAAGCAAACTTTCACCATTAAAAACAATTTTTTCTACATTCAAATTACTCAATTAAGAAATAAAATAAAGCAAGAACACTTGTTGACTGCTTTTTATTATTTAAGTGCCGTAATTATTAAATTAAATCCACTTTAGAAACGGTCGTTACGGCCACTGCAAGAGTTGGGTTTGTTTTGAAAACTTTCGATCGTAAAACGCAAACTATCACAATTAAATACAATTATTTCTATATTCAAATTACTCAATTAAGAAATAAAATAATTCAAAGAACGTTTGTTGACTGCTTTTTCTTATTTAATTTTCGGAATTATTAATGAAAACTTACATTACAAACTTGCATTACGGCCTCGGACAGAGTGCGGTTTGTTTGAAAACTTACGAACATGAAAAGCAAACTTTCACCATTAAAAACAATTTTTTCTACATTCAAATTACTCAATTAAGAAATAAAATAAAGCAAAGAACACTTGTTGACTGCTTTTTATTATTTAAGTGTCGTAATTATTAAATTAAATCCACTTTAGAAACGGTCGTTACGGCCACTGCAAGAGTTGGGTTTGTTTTGAAAACTTTCGAGCGTAAAACGCCAACTATCACAATTAAATACAATTATTTCTACATTCAAATTACTCAATTAAGAAATAAAATAATTCAAAGAACATTTGTTGACTGCTTTTTCTTATTTAATTTTCGGAATTATTAATGAAAACTTACATTACAAACTTGCATTACGGCCTCGGACAGAGTGCGGTTTGTTTGAAAACTTACGAACATGAAAAGCAAACTTTCACCATTTAAAAAAAAATTTTTTTTAATTCAAATTACTCAAATTAAAAAAATAAAAAAAAAGCAAAAAACCCCTTGTTGACTTTCTTTTTTTATTTAAGTGTCGTAATTTTTAAAATTAAAACCACTTTTTAAAACGGTCGGTTTCGGGCCCCGCAAGAGTTTTTGGGGGGTTTTTAAAATTTTTAAAAATTTAAAAACCCAAAAAAAATTCCCCAAATTTAAAAACAATTTTTTCTACATTCAAATTTCTAATTAAAAAATAAATAAAATTTAAAGAAAATTTGTTTACTGCTTTTTCTTTTTAATTTTCGGGAAATTTTTAATGAAACTTACCTTACAAACTTGCATT
>JAFNEN010002542.1:0-16431 GCA_019343175.1 Oedothorax gibbosus
GGAATTGTTGCTAGCGCAGGCAACTCAAATCCTGTTCAAAGGAGGAATTGTGAAGAAAATATGTACATGGAAGCAACTTTATAGAGGACTGTATATTTGAACTCCAATTATCTGAAACGTTGATTTTAAGAATTTCAGAATAAGAAGAATGGAATTTGAAAGGCACATGGCTATAGTAATTTTTTTGGACCGACCAAAAAAATGACTAGGCATGACATCAGGCAACATAGGCGGTAACAAAAGGAAGAGTATGAAAGTGAATTATCATAAAACTTTTGTGAAACCAAGATTTTTTCATAATTGATAAACCCCATTATAAAAAATTAACTTTAAAATTGGCCAAAATACACCAAACCTTTGTGGTTTGGTTTGATTAATTACAAAACAAACTTAGAACCCATATGAATCTACAGCAACCATCGATAAAGATTATTTACTCAAATTATCCGAATTCCTGACCATCTAAAATGATTAGGTTCAATTGCTTGGAATAATTGGAGTTCTTATGTAATTGCAAAAAATAGAAAAGTGGCAAAAATGTTTTTAAAAAGTTTGTTTTTCTGTAGTGATTCAAGTCTATTTGGAAAATAGAGATGTTTTAATATGTGCCAACAATAAAAATTTTATTGTACGATTCAGATATTTAATTTTATTTCTATGTAAAAAAAACCAGTACATAATTAGATTATTACGGTCTGAATAAAAGAACCCAGATTCAAATGAAAAAGGGAAATAAATGAGGAAACTTTCGTTCCGGCGCATAAAGCTGCCATAATCAATAAAAAACAAAATAATAACACATACAAAGCAAAATAAAAAATATATATATGGAGAGAAACTATAATTTTGGGGAAAGGTCAATTTCATCAGGAAGTAAAACCTTGAGGCCACTAAAAACCAATTCTCTTTTCTGCAATGGTTAAGCATCTTTCTAAAAAGCTCTTTTAAAATAATTTATTAATTTTAAAAAATGTACATTTAGTAAGTTGTTCAAATAGATATATGTCTAATTCCATGTAACTGTAGTGTAAGTCACGATTTAAGAGGAGATTAAAAGTTTTTTAAATTAAAAAAATAAATCAAATTAAATAAAGTATATTACATTATTTAATTATAATAAGTGTAGATCAATAACTATTCCACAACTTTTTTTCATTTAATGTTAAAAGTTGCAGTGATAATCACTTTTTACAAACGTGACTTACACTACAGAAATGATAATTTTGTGCATGTAATTATCCATATAAACAATATGAACTGTTTATGATATTTTCTTTAAAAAACGTTAGTAAGGCTTTTCTTTAAAAACGTTAGTAAGGAGCGTAAACGTTAGTAACGTTTGTCGCTCTCTCTATGAGTAGGCGGAGTACGAATTCAACATGCTGCATCACATCTGTTGAAATATTTAAAACGAAGAAATCGTTGTTTATAAACATGCAAATGTTTTAAAGTCTTTTGCTGGATTTCCCACTTTGTAAAAGCAATGAAATTTGCTGCAGTTAAACCTAATTGAGAGATGCCTAGATAAACTATAGATATAGACTGTGTCAGTATTTCCACCAACACACGTAACTCTAAAATGCCCAAAAAGTTATTTTTTTATTAAATTTTAAAATAAAAATATTAAAGACCCTTTCAAAGTCATTTACTTCAGAATTTCAATTAAAATTTAAAAAAAAATAATGTCTTGATAATTTCGATAATAATCTTATGCAGTGAAAACTTGTTTACACGTTTAAGAGGGACTGTCAGTCCCATAGAGCTAATGCATTAGTTTTGAAATCACAACTTTTGCAAAAGAATTACTTTTCCATGTTATCCCATTTCCACCAGGTATGGGAATCATCATAACATCAATTTAAAACAAAATTGAAAAGAAAATAACATCCAGTTATTTAATTATTAATTGATAAAGTTTTAAAATAGTGTCGCCATCTGCTGTATATTTTTGGCATTTTAAAACTTACAAAATATATAATTAAATAACTAGATAACATCTTCGTTTTAAATTTGTTTCATATCGATGTCATGTTGATTCCCATACCTGGGGAAAAAGAGCTAGCATGGCAAAGCAATACTTCTGCGGAAGTTGTGATTCCAAAACTAATGCATTAGCTCTATAGGACTGACAATCCCTCTCAACTGTTTTCTGATTTCTCTGTGAGTAAGGCAAGGTCGTGGTTCAGAATATCATAATATTTAAGACAACTTTATTTCACAATATAACTCTTTATATAAACTACAATATTATTATTGCCAAAAACACAGTTAGCTCCAGCGAATGCAGTGGTTGAATTCTTACATTTCACTACATCTGCCGGCATACGTAAACACAAACACTGAGGCGCAAACATAAGGCAATATGCCATTCTTTCATTATAAGATAAGGTTCCTTATAGATAAAATCAATCAATCCACGACTTCATAATTGCAGCCTAAAAACTGGGTGTATTACAGTAAAAATAAACGATCGAGTTAAGAATAAACAGTTATATAGTGGAAAAGAAAGGCCTCAGCTTCCGAATAGTTATCGCTGTCTTTGGCGATCGACCGCGGGTATCCGAAACAAAGGCCTTTGTGTTAATCCAATGGGGAAAATTATTTTCTAAGAGACATTTCTACGACTGCATTAAATATTTTGACAAACTGTTTGTTCTATGATAAATGTAGCTGACTTACAGGTCTCATAATCCCACTTTTTGAGAATGATTCGAAGATTGTTACTTAATATTTTGAATAAATAATTTTACACTAAATTTTTGAACCACTTTAAAAAAAATCGGATTATAGCCTGTAGATTGGCTACATTTATCATATAAAAAAACATTTGCGAAAATATTCAATACGGATAAATGTGACTTATTTCCATTGGATTAACACAGAGGCACTTTGTTTCGGAAAAATTCTTACTAAGGTAAGAATATTTAATTTATATTTCATATTTCTGAAAATAAGTTTTCAGAGATATGAATTTACTGTTTAGAATCGACCTTAATCCCGCCCTAAGAGCCTAATAACTTTCCCAACTCTCAATCATTTTATTAAAATTTGAAACGAAATCACAATAATAAGAATTAAAGTTAATAAAATGTGTCTTTTCATCCGATTTTTTTATTATATTTAATTATAATAACAAAAATCAAATAAACTTATTTGCTATGCTTTTTAGTAAACTCTTTGCTTTAAACTATGTATTTCAGCTAGAGATGTTTTTTTGTTGATTTTTCGAAGTTCTATGAATCTATAAACTTGTTTTTAAATAAATGAGCGCTAATTTAGTTGATGACAATTTCTTAAAGTGTTGTATTTTATTTTCAGTTTTCACATTTTCTTCACCCTCTCCATTCAGCAAAAATTTAGAAATGGGATGAGGGAGGATGAATTGAGGGGGGGGGGTGGATATTAATATTTCTGCCTTTTTTGTTACAAATTCCAACTAAGGTACTTCCATAAATATTAATCATGTTTTTGTTTGGAGTAACTCCACGCCCCTCCTCTCCGTTTTAAAACAACGCACTCTGTGTTGTTAACCCTTTATGCACCGAATAAGGTTTTGATTTCAATTATTTCTCTTTGAATATTTTAATATTATCTATTTCAATTAATTAGAATACAAGTAGGTTTGTAATAGAAACTGTCACTTAACCCGCTTCCATACAACAGTTATGTTTAACAGGTAAAAAGGCGCCAAACACAACATTAATTCTATATTAAACATTTGCTAAATTTGACTAGTTTCATTTATTTTATTTCGAAAATTCAATAATTATTACTTATCGTTTGCTAAAACTAATTTATATTTCAAAGAGTACTTCGAATTCTTTTCTGAAATTTTCATTGAATTCTAATTTCGATGCGCTGAATTTTTTGACGTTTCACACTTGTCCGCAGCATTTGTAGTTTAGGCTATGAAAGTGGGTGACGGACGGACAGACAGACGGACTGAACGATTATAATACCTTCCACTTTTTACGTTATAAACGTAGTGTGGAATCTAATAAAAGAATAAACTATAGTTGAGGCATAAGTTGCACTTCATGTTTCGATTTTTTTCCTTTTCTTTTAACATATAATTACTAAATTGGCAACAATGACTAACAATGACGTTTTGTTGAATGAATGTTTTTTTTTTACCTTTTTAGTCTTTAATGTGTTGAAACCGCATACTGCATTGATAAAAGCCAACCACCCTCTATTTCCCCCTCAAACGAACAATGAATTGGCGCATGACAAATAAACTAAAACTTTTTGGAAGAATTTACTTTATCTTTATAGGGCTTTAATGTGCTAAAACCGAACATATCAATCAAAAAGTTCCATATTTATCCCTTTTCCCCAAATTTAACAATGAAAAGTGAAATAGCGCCTTTTAAAGGATACTTATAAGTACCGTCAGTAGATAAAGGGTTAAAACCGCCATTTTTATGGGCTTTAACCCCCGTCCCCCCATCCTAATAAGCACCCCAATTATTTGCGCCAAGCTCACAGTGTTCTTGCATAGTCAGCTGTATCCGCGTTTGGCTTCTTTTGGGTTGCCCCAATTTCTAATCTACATCCATATCAAAGTTCTTCAATATCAAAGCATCGGTTGTCCTCTAGAAGATATATTTCTGATTTAAACGTGAATCGCGTTCCTTGGATACCCACATGCAAAATAATGGCGATTCCACTTAGGTACTTCCCAGATATTTTCTTCATCTGCTTCTTTTTTCTATTCCCAGTAAACTTGGCCGGTATGTTCTATTTTTTTTATTTTGTTTTGTATTACTAGGGGGCTCCGCCCCCTGCTCGCTATCGCTCGCCAACCCGTTACGTAAACAAAAAATGGTGAAAAGTAACACGTAGTGAGATCCTTGTAAAACGCATCTCACAACGAAAAATAAAACTAAAAAGCAGTTTGTTACGAATCTGTCACTTAAACCGCTTCCACACAATATTTGTGCTCAACAAAAAACGCACTATTTATACACCTCAGAAAGAAACTCGCCAAACAGGGCCTTCAGCTTATAATTTATTTCTAATTCAAACTTTTAAACGCCAAAATTAACTATTTTCATTGATCTTCTTTCGCAAATTAATGTTTACTCATTATCACTCTCACTCATTATTACTCTCATCTTACTCTATTGTGATATTACAACAATCCAAACTGAATCATATCACATAAATAAATATTTTAATGAAATTTGGATGTAACCTAGCCTGATTTTTGCTTTAAAAACGATGTATCCCACTCGTTTGTGCGACTTGCGGTTCGTTCTGTGAAAGTGGGTGACAGACAGACGAATTGAACGATTATAATACCTTCCACTTTTTACGTTATAAACGTAGTGTGGAAGCTAAAAAAAAACATTTCGCTTAATATGTTGGCTATACAACAAATCATAAAACAATGTTTAAACAAGCGTTTCTTTCTAAATTTGCAAAGTAATTAACATGTTCATATCTTGATACTTCCACTTCCATAATTAAAACATTTTCAAAAACTTTCTAAAAAAACAAAAAGGAATATGCGTGGCATATTCGAGTGTACGAATTTTATTTTATTCGCATAAGAATACATTTTTTAGGATAAATAAAAAGATAAAATAAAAAATTCTTTCACCGCGGTTTTGCTGCGACGAATAATAAAATCTAAAAAAAAACAAGAGATTAAATTAAAAAAAAGAAAGCCATCTGTCAGCTGAGGAAAGAAAAGATAAAATTACGTGATAGTTGTAACCTGTTCCGAAAATAAAAAACTTTTTGTTCTTTTTATAAAAAAAAATGTAACATTTTATTACAGTTTAGCAGAATTAACCTAATAAATTTTTCAGAGTAATTGTTATGTTAAATGTTTATTTAAAATAGTTTTGTCATAATTTTTTACTATCTTTTTTTTACATAATTTTAATCTATAAACCTTCTATCTTTCTATAATATATTTTAAGGCCAAATCATATTTTAAAAAAATCTGTAAACCTTTTCTATATATAAACACAAAACCAATGTAAAAAGAACAAGTTAAAGAACTGTTCTTTTTAAAAGAACAGAAAAGAGAGCAACTGTTCTTTTAAAGAACGTAACAAAAATCACACATTTCTGGTGAATTTTTTGTGGCCGTTTTGCAGAAAAGGATATTTTTATTTTTTTTGTGGTTGACACAAATATAAGTTTTACTTGAAATATTGGTATCCTATGAAAAGAGTGAAAAAAGTAATTTCTTTCACTGTTTAAAAAAATTCTTACTTTTTGCACGCGTCTGAAATTAAAATTAGGTTGTGAAAGTCGGATTTTTTTTTTTACGTAATTATAAAATTCTAGCTTTATAAACCCGGCGTTGCACGGGTGGTAATAAACAAGTAGGTTTGTAACAGAATCTGTCACTTAACTCGCTTCCACATATTTGTGTTTAACAGGAAAAAACGCGCCAAACACAACATTAATTCTATATTTAACATTTACAAGCTAAATTTGGCTAGTTTCATTTATTTTATTTCGAAATTCAATAATTATTACTTATCGTTTGCAAAAAATCAATTTATATTTTAAAGAATAAATATGACATATTCCTCGCTTTTAAATAGAATGAAAACATTTCATATCAACATACAAGGATTCCGTAGTGAAATATATTTGACGTCATTTCAAACTGATCGATGTCGCAAAAATAAATTTATTTTAATTTATTGTCTAAAAGAATTAAAGTTTCTCGAGCGATTGTTGCGAATGGCAAATGTGATTTAATTCTAATAAAAACAGGGCCTTTAGCTATTTGTAATTCAAAGTTTTAAACGCCAAAATTAACTATTTTCATTAATCTACTTCTCAGATTTAATAATTAGACTTTATCGTTTGCTAAATTTGCTTAAAGTTCGAAGAATAATTATGTAATCTTTTAATAAATATTTTTGTCGCCACAATTTCCCATTTACATTTCTTTCGAAAATTCACTTATTTATAGTTTGTTAAATTAATTTACAGTTCAAAAAATATAAATTTGTACAATTGATGCTTTAAAAATAAAAGCGAAACTTAGCATATTTTTTTATGCCAAGTTAGAATTCTCTATGCATCTTTCTTCATACATATATATAGAACCATTAAAAGAACTCTATTGTGATAATACAACAATCCAAACCGAATTATATCACATAAATAAATATTTTTTCAAATGTGTTATTTTTATTTTAACAAGTTTCTCGTACGTTTAACGAAATGGCAACAGTGAAAATATTGAATAAAAAAGGAATTTGCATGTTATTTCTATGTAGATTAAATTTTTAGTTATTTAAATTTTAAATAAGCTTCTAGTTTAAATTTTTTAATGAAATTTGGCATGTAGCCAAATCTGATTTTTTGCTTCAAAATGACGTATCCCACTTGTCTGTGGGACTTGTGGATGACAACAGTGAAAATATGAATAAAAATAGAATTTCCATGTTATTTCAATGTAGATAAAAAACAAGTAGGTTTGTAACAGAATCTGTCACTTAACTCGCTTCCACATATTTGGTTTAACAGGAAAAAACGCGCCAAACACAACATTAATTCTATATTTAACATTTACAAGCTAAATTTGGCTAGTTTCATTTATTTTTTCGAAAATTCAATAATTATTACTTATCGTTTGCAAAAATCAATTTATATTTTAAAGAATAAATATGTCATATTCCTCGCTTTTAAATAGAATGAAAACATTTCATATCACCATACAAGGATTCCGTAGTGAAATATATTTGACGTCATTTCAAACTGATCGATGTTGCAAAATAAATTTATTTTAATTTATTGTCTAAAGAATTAAAGTTTCTCGAGCGATTGTTGCGAATGGCAAATGTGATTTAATTCTAATAAAAACAGGGCCTTTAGCTATTTGTAATTCAAACTTTTAAACGCCAAAATTAACTATTTTCATTAATCTAATTTTCAGATTTAATAATTAGACTTTATCGTTTTCTAAATTTGTTTGAAGTTCGAAGAATAATGATGTAATCTTTTTTAATAAATATTTTTGTCGCCACAATTTCCCATTTACATTTCTTTCGAAAATTCACTTATTTATAATTTGTTAAATTAATTTACAGTTAAAAAAATTTATAATTTGTACAATTGATGCTTTAAAAATAAAAGCGAAACTTAGCATATTTTTTTATGTTAAGTTAGAATTCTCTATGCATCTTTCTACATACATATATATAGAACCATTAAAAGAACTCTATTGTGATAATACAACAATCCAAACCGAATATATCACATAAATAAATATTTTTTCAAAAGTGTATTTTTATTTTAACAAAAGTTTCTCGTACGTTTAACGAAATGGCAACAGTGAAAATATTGAATAAAAATGGAATTTGCATGTTATTTCAATGTAGATTAAATTTTTAGTTATTTCAATTTTAAATAAGCTTCTAGTTTAAATTTTTTAATGAAATTTGGCATGTAGCCTAATCTGATTTTTTGCTTCAAAATGACGTATCCCACTTGTCTGTGGGACTTGTGGATGACAACAGTGAAAATATGAATAAAAAATAGAATTTGCATGTTATTTCAATGTAGATAAAAAAAATTTAGTTATTTAAATTTTAAATAAACTTCTAATTTAAATTTTTTAATGAATTTGGAATGTAGCCTAATCTGATTTTTTGCTTTAAAATGACGTATCCCACTTGTCTGTGGGACTTGTGGTTCTTTCTGTGAAAGTGGGTGACAGACAGACGGACAGACAGAGGACGGACGGACAGACAGACGGACTAAAACGATTATAAAACCTTCCATTTTTACGTTATAAACGTAGTGTTGGAAGCTAAAAATTAGTAATTTAAATTTTAAATAAACTTCTAATTTAAATTTTTTAATGAAATTTGAAATGTAGCCTAATCTGATTTTTTGCTTTAAAATGACGTATCCCACTTGTCTGTGGGACTTGTGGTTCTTTCTGTGAAAGTGGGTGACAGACAGACGGACAGACAGACGGACAGACAGACGGACAGACAGAGGGACTGAACGATTATAAAACCTTCCACTTACGTTATAAACGTAGTGTGGAAGCTAAAACTGATTTTTGTATGTAAACTTTTATTTATGCCAATTGTTGCCTCCCATTCTGATTCTCCATGTCCGATTGTACCCATCAGGCCCTTTCATGAGTTAGAGGGCTTTCCCATAGGGCCCGGTGTTCGCCTTGCATGCGAAAGTTCCCAGGTTCAGGTCCGGGCATTGCCTAAATAGCTGCCGACCTAAGAGCGTACACCCAAAATATGCCGAAGAATAACACCCTGTGTAGAAGGAGTTTACGTTAAATATCCTTCAAAGTCCCGACTCTCCGTACGATCACGCCCTTAAAATTTGCGTTGGGTGCCAACTCAGGTGTCGGCTCGTCACTTAACTATGGCCAATAGCCCTCATGGTAGCTCTAGTTCGACGAAAATTCAAACTAACCCTAACCCATACAACTGGATGGGTATAGCGACCCTACATTAAATTTTCAACTTCGCCAAAAGGCGCCAATTCCAAAAGTCATTCGGCCTTTATATCATAGCTTATTAAATCGACAGTTTCATAAACAAAGAAAAGCCTGGTCCAGTCAAAGAGTTCTATAGTAGGGTTGAGACTGAACCTGGCAACAGCACCATGGACCAACACGGAGATAATATAGGGTGGCATGTGGGGCCCGATGGCCGAGTGTTTGGATCGCAGGCCATAACGCTAGCAGTCCGCGCGCTGTAAACTGGTACGGGTTCGATTCCCGCCTTTGCCCTGGGTGTACTTCCTTCCTCAGTATCAAAATTATAAATTAACTAGCACTTTTGCCTCTCTATTCGGGCTCCGTAGTGAGTCATGGCTGCCAATGGCAGCTCAGTACGAGTCGTTCCTCTACCCTACTATAGAATCTTTGGGTCCAGTATACAATTCAAAAGATAATCAATAAATAAAATAAGGATTTTCAAATAACAATACTGGCTACCATATCACAGCTGAACTTTTATTTCTGTTTGTAAAGTCTTTGCTTACGATGCAACTTGTTAAATATAGAAAAACCCCAAAATTAAATTTTCTAGATCACCAAAAATCGCCATCATAGCTGAACCTTTATTTCTGTTTGTAAACCACATAACTGAATATAATTTATTAGATAGCATAGATATAGAAAGTGTAGCAGATAAGCGATTGCGCAATTCCAATACAACGCAATACAAATCCCGCGATTGTGTGAGAATCCGCTTTTCGCCGTTTTCGCAATGCATCACGGGATACTGGCTGGCAAAAAACTGCTTTTGCCGAAGAGTTATGCAATAAAAATTGAATTTTTAAAATGTTCTTTTATGAATAAATACTTCATATCTACCAGAAATTATCAAAACATATCCAGTGATAAACTTGTGCTAGCAAAACTGGCAAAAAGTTTTAACTAGTTAATATTTAATATATATTTTTTTTAGTCGAAAATTTTTAAATCATGGTGCCATCTGGTGGCTTATGGCACGCCATGGGCGAGCGGGATGTTTCGGCTGGCGAACTGCCTTATGGGATACTGGTGGAAAAGTGGCTTCACCTTTTCCCCTAGGGGCAGATCTGCTACTCTTTCTATATCTATGATAAATAGAATGGACCGCTCATTGCTCTGTCAAGCAGCTACTAAAAGCGTACCAATCATATGAAAATCGCCAAGAGGAGAAAGATTGCAACATATGGCAACTTATCGCTACTGTTTCGTTAGAACTATGTCAATTGTCCCAGACCTGAAAATCAGGTAAATCTAGCCTGGCAAACCGCAATGGTGACTCACATCAATGTCCAAGTCACGTGGGTTTGCTGTTGTGTTCAATTAGAAATATTTGCTTCCATTCGTTTTATCTCTGTTAGATGCCTAATTTGGTGCAGTTTATAAAATGTAAACATAAATTAAAAAAGATCTGTGATACTTTACAGGTAAGATTGTTTAGATAGGTAATTTATAGTAATTTATTCCTAAAAGCCTACTTTGATTAGAGTAAATTATTCTATAAGCCCCTTTTTAAGGTCAGGGATTATTTTCTTGATAAAAATATTCCACAAAAATTCGAATTAGCCTTCTGCGCCACATGAAATTGATTAGATCCACGATAATATAACTATAAAAAATAATGTTTAGCTTTTTTTTATTAAAACAGCTGCTATAAGTTGCCAAAAATAGCAATCTTTTTCACCGAAATAGCAATTCATCTTTGTTCCTTTCCCAACTTATTTTTCATACCACTAGATTGTCGGCCTCATATGTTCATACCCCAGCACGTGACCCATGAGGGGATCGCTTTAGGTTTGCCAATGCGCAGTCCATTCTATTATATATGTCTCTGGTTGATTGACGCTCTCAGGTCTCAGGTGTTGATCTCGTCACTTGACCACTGTTTTAAATTACGAAATAATATTTCTAAAAACGAGGGACTAGAGGCGCGTTGCTACTTTTGAGGCGCGCGTCAATAATGTATTATGCTAAATCTACGCATGGGCTATTTGTGGCGGAAGATTGTAGTTGATTGCTAATGGCTGGAAGTGGCTCCGGCATGGAGCTAATGCTTGGCGAGAAAAACTATAGTGAAAGCCTCCAAGGCCGACCCGGCGGCGCAACGGTTAGGGAGCTCTTTGGAGCCTCTGGGTTCGGGTTCGAATACCGGTAAGGCATGGATGTTTGTGTTTGTCGAGTATATGCGGAGTACGTTAAATCTCGTTAAATCTTTTTGGGTCCGAAAGTTCTCCAAGTTCCCATCCCAAATCAATACCTCTGGGGGTGACAAGCCAATTCTGGGGATCCTCTAGTTGGCCTCTGTCTCTAAAAATTAGATGGATTCACTTATGTGTGTGTGTTGTGTCTGTCTTACTTAACGAAGGTTTATAAGCGGGTCTCTGACCAAGCACACAAACCTGAATATATGTCTACCAACCAACCACGTGCCTCCAAGTCGAATTCAGAATCAGAAATTATTCAAGTGTTCAATAGCTTCACTTAGCAAACCTGTTTTTTCATTGGTTAGTTTGGTTGCTACTGGACTAGAGCTACATATGGGCTATTGGCGAGTACAGATCTTAGTGCGAGCTGTGTAAGTGCGTGTTGTTAAGATCAGTGTATAGGTGAAGATGGTATAGTTACCGGCAAAATAAGTCGCCAAGCGTCTGTTTGTTTTCAACAAATGAAGAAAAGTCATTCAAATATAAATTCTAAAATTTGTTTAATAAACAAATTTATTTTTTGATGAATAGTATGTGCTGTAAAGAATAAACATACAACTTGGTGTTCTTTTTCATGTTATAGTTAGTCTGAAAACTTAAAATTAAACAGCTTACATTTAGTACCACTAAAAGCATATATTTTTTAATTAGTAAAATAAATCATTAAGTCTCTTTAAATATCACGTAATTTTCACCGTATTTTTTTTGGATAAAATATAGTTAAATTTCAGAATGGTTCTCGACTTAAATTTGTTAAAATATTACATGATAATATTTATCGTGGCTATTCGAAACATATTTTCAAAAGTACAGATAATTCGTTCGGCACAGATAATTCGTAAGAAAAGAGTTAACTGAGTTTTTTTAATAAAGATTGGCAGTTTGTTAATAATTTTTATAAAGAATTCAACCCCCCCCCCCCCCCCCCCCCTAAAATTTCAACGACGCAGTTTGCGTCGTTGACCCCCTCTTGTAGGCCCTCTGCCAATTAGACGATATCAAAAGGAAATGCAATTCGCAAGGCCGGAAAAAGCCCATTTCCCCGTCTGAAAGCGTAAATGAAACCACTTATTTTTCATGAACATCGCAAGTAGACCAGACTCGTTCATTTAGAAACAATGGTTTTTCGAAGAAAAATGCTGAAATTGCTTTTAAGCGCCTCTTTTGTGTGTCTTCACCTTGTCCTGCCACGTCACAGCTGATGACCAAGGTAACATTGCGTAATTGTTTTCCAAACGCTCTGTGATACATTTTCCTCTACAGTAGAACTTCGGTTATCCGATCTAATTGGGACCAATGGTAGGTAGGATAATCGAAAAATTCCGAACAATAGATAATTTTAATTAAATATAATCACTACGTTTGCAGACAATTTAATATTAGTGCTAAAATAACTCTGAAATTGTGGCTAGATCGCAAACATAAAAAGTGTTTAAAATTATTTTTTAATTTGTATTTTTTTTTTTTAAATTTCCGAACAGTGTTCTAAAAAATAGCTTATTTTTCGTTTCATAGCAGATATCACTTGGAATCTCACGATTTTAAAAGTTTCCCAGACTTTCAGGAAAAATTAGGATTAAATTAGGATTACCGGAAAAAAATTAGGATTACCGGAAGTAAGCTTTGAATTTGTAGAGTTACCGAAGTTTTATCCTAAAATCTACGATTTTAACCACATTCAATATCGGTTTTGGAATTTCATTTTTACAACTGAGAATGACCTTCTGAGAGAAATTTTTTTATGTTGACTCTTTATGGATGGTCGGTTAACAGAGAGTTCCAGATAAAAGAGTGTCGGCTAATTGAGGTTCTTATTATTTCAATTATTGATTTTCAATACATAATATTTTTCAAAGTGCAGTTGCGATTGAAGGATTTAGAAGCATAACACAATTTTTCCAACGTATAACTAAGATATAGGGCCCGGCACTTTCTTGGTGACTATCCACTATCATAAATTGTATTGGGCGAAGTAGCCAATGAACGGGCCAGGCCCTATATCTCAGTTACTTTGGAGAATGTCAGTTTTGTAACTAGACCCTTCAAATTAGGTTGTTTGAGAAATAAAATGCTAAAATTACGTTTAAGCGTATCTTTATGCATCTTATTTTTCGAATTTTTTGCCAAATTAAATGTCTTGTATGGTGACAGATCTACTCTTACTTGGTCTACTTCTGTCTACTTTTGTGTTATTTACTTGGGTCACATATCCTCTGTTGGCTTAGGTCAATCATCTAGTTGCACTTTTTTTTTGTTTAACCCCAAAACATAGTCATTTGCGAATAATTACATTAGCACTATTATAAACGTAACTGTAACTAATAGCATGAACTAAACGAGCAACTAATTGAAAAAATATTTCCTTTAAACCAAAAAGTGTAGACCGAAAGACCTTACGGCCTCAAAAATTTACTTTCAGTGCATGAAAACGTATTTCTTCGCAAAACTTAACACATACGCAATGATTCAGCTCGTTTTTTTTCACCATGTGATCAGCTGGCTGAAAGGAAAAAAGTGATGCCAGTTTTAACTCACAAAACTTTTCCATTGCTGAGAAAAATGCATGGGTCATGTATCCTTATGGGTCAAATGTCCTTAGTTCCCCCTACTTATTACTCTTTTAAAATGTTACTGATCAGTCATTTATCATATAAAATAGCATTGTTCAGAATTTTCGTAATGAATTTCGTGATTATCTGTCATATAATTTAGGGGTCAATATGCTTAAAATGGGCACTTTGCATCCCAACAGACATTTTTAATGTTACTATTTATAAAAAAAAATGTCTAAAACTATTTATTGTTTCACTGCGACTTTTTCATGAGATCTTGATAAAATCATCACATTTTGTGTTTATTTCAAACGGGGTAAGGTTTTGAAGTTTTCTAAAGTCAGATCGGTAACGCGTCACAACTAGTAATGCATATTTCAAAGATATCTAATTCGTTTCATATTGTCGTAACAAATATACTTTAAAATGAAAACTACTCTATGCCTCATTTTTAATGCCTTTTATCAATGTTATGTTTCACTTTTATAAAAATGTGCCCGAAATACGCACTAAAACATGAAATATGCTTGTCAAAAGTTTACGTGACAGATCGGTAATATGTACTTCCGAAACGAATAATAGGCTGAAAACGTCATTTCCAGAAAAGAACTACGATTTTTGATCGTCCCCGTAGACTGTTTACAAAGTTACATGCTTCAACTTCTAAAAATTTCGGTAGAAAATCAAGTAATATTTTTTTATTTTAATTTTTTTTAATTCATGCACTTTTGAGTAGCTCCCATTGGTTACTCACCCCCAAAAAGCATAAAAATATGAAAAATTATATATTTGGTATCAAATCATAGTTTTCATAGACTTGGAGAAGCCATCGTGGTTTCCAGTTTGACAAACAAAAAAAATCTAATAATTTATTCATATAGGTAACGTTTTGAAAAATTTTATCTGTTACCGAAATGTAATTACGTTACCAATTTGTTGTAAACACGTGCTTAAGACGTGAATGTACAATATATGGCTATATTTTAATGTTTAAATTAACGATTGATATTATAATTTAATTTCGTAGTGAGATGTGAAACGCCTTATCATATCTGTAAATTGGCACTTTCATAATATTGACCGTGATCCAGAAATGAGTATAAAAGTTTCTCGAATGGAATTGTATAGATATCAGTTACCATACAAGACCCTTAATCCTAATAAAACAGCTCAGGTGTCGGCTCGTCACTTGACTATGGTTCTACGACTTCCGTCGCCAATAGCCCTCGTGTAGCTCTAGTGCGACGATAATTCAAAGTAAACTAAACCTAATAGAACAGGTGCATTAAAATAAAATGTAACTTTATATTTTATATTCTACAGATGGTTCGGCTTCTTTGCTGTACTGCGATGATGACATTCGTACTTCAGCTTAGCATCCGGCACGGATACGCTCTTGATGTCTTGTATTGGAAAACCGCGAGTCGTAGACTATCACATGAAAACAAAGTCTTCTTCTGGATTGATATCAACGACTATATCAACAAGTAATATTCCTTAAAATTATGCCCTTTTTGATTATGAAATAGCTCGAGCTTGACCCCTGTATTCGTAAATCAAAATTTTAAAATGGATAGTTCTGAGTTGATCAACTATTTTGATCAATATATCTGATAATATTGATGGAAACAAAATAGAACTAAAGTTCGTTGACTACACATTACTATTGAATAAATAATTTATTTAAATGGTAACATTAATTTCAACAACTACAATTTGCAACATTATATAAGGACTCATATTAAAACTTAAATGCAGTTAGTCATCTACTTTCTATTCAATTTTATTTTATTCTAATATTTTTAGCCTCATTTTCCTTTTTTTAATTCGAAAGAATTACAAAAATGAAAAAGTATTAAGCATAGTAAATGAAAAAGTCTCAGCAGATTGAGTTGACATGCTGACAATGTCCGTCTGTCCTTCCAAAATAGGTTTATCCGTCGGATATTAATTATTTTTTTTTATTAAAAAAGATATGACCTCAGAGACCTGTCCATTGTCCATCATACTTTTTGTTCGTCTGTCTGTACGTTCACTGTCTGTCGGTGAATTGCCCATTGAATTAGCATTAAATTGAGTAATTAAATAGTTTCCGGCTGTCTAATTCTAACCTAATTTAGAGCATTGAAATTATTTTTTTTATTTAAATCGCTGTTGCTTTATCAACAATAGCATGAGAAACTCATTT
>JAFNEN010002543.1:0-15496 GCA_019343175.1 Oedothorax gibbosus
GCAGGGCTGCTAGATCGGACCAGAGAAAGCACTTATTGTCAGAGTTTTGAATGTTCAAATGCTTCTTGTCTGTAGAAGAAGAAGAAGAGGTATGTACGAAGCTGCCCTAATGGGATGTATACAGCAGTGTTCACTTCAAGATATAGTGTTTCATCAATTATCCATCCAGAGCTTTGTCCCTCGAATTCGCTGAACGAAGATAAATCTATAAAGGAAATAAAAAACCATTTTTACTATAAATTTAGTAGTATTAACACTTGAAAATATGTAGTTAAATAGGAAAAACGAAGTTTATAATATATTTAATTGCATGGAACTCTGCTGCTTATATTCACATTTTGTATGGATAACCGGTGTTTTTAAATAAAATGTCTCTTACCTTTTCATTTGCATTTTCAATGTTTGGTGTTTCCCGGAGAGAGTCGTATCACAATTTGATCTAAAGAAGGCAGTGCATTCTTCATTTACAGTTTCAGAAATTTTTCTTGTGAATCTAACCTTCATATTTAAGTACCACTTGATACCATTATGGTCAATCAGTTGTGTAATACTATTTATGAGGTCAGTATGGACACTTTGAAGAAAGGCTTGTGGATCTGACACTTTTCCACACATGGATGAATAAATTGCATTTCAAATGTGTTTAAGCTTCTTTTTTTAACTTTTGGAGAGGGTCGATTTCTTTTTGAAGGTTTTATCTTCTCCTCGTCACGGGTCCTTTTCAGCGATTTCTTTTCATGTACTTGAACAAGTAATTTTAGTTTATCCAGTCTATTGAAGGTAGCATTGCAAAGGGAGCACTTATGCTCTACATTTCCATGAATAGTTCTTTCATGACGAAGTAAATTCTTACGATGTCTAAATTCTGTATTACAAATAGCACATAACATATTGGTTTTAGGAAGCTGTGAGTTTTCTAAATCATTAGTTGGGGGAAATTCATTGAATCTGAAGTCTCCATTACTTCAATTTTAAAGAGTAATGGTAAGAGCTAACAGAGTAGGCAAGCATTTCTGTTGCGGATGAGTAAATAAGGTCGAGTTCTCCTTTTTATTGCAGATGATGACCTAATTACAGAGTATCCTTCCGCGAAAACTTTGTATTCATACGCGCATGGTTAAAAAAATAGTCCGATAAGAGAAAAATACCCTTAGTTTTTAGATAATCTTTAATTAAAAATAATGTTAGTTTTAAATATGTTAGTTTAAAATATTGTATAATTTCTTATTTTCATGTGATTAAATATCCTTTACTATAAAAAAATATATAAACTAGGCAAAACTAAACTGAACATACAATTCCGTGGACCTACTCCGAATTTTTATATGTGTGTATCAGACTATGACTTATTTACATAGTATCCTTTCACAAAAAAAACTTTGTATTCGCATGCGAGAGGTTAAAAATAGTCCGATAAGAGAAAACGTTCCCTTAGTTGATATCAGTCTAAAAACGTAAAAGTATGTTATCGAATCAGTGAAATAACTCTTATAAAACCACAATTAAAATGATTTAAATAGTTTTTACCACTAGGTGAAATAATTACAGTAAAAAAAATCTGTTATAAATCTCGAAAAACTACTCACTTGTATAAGGTTAAATGTTATGCAATGAACAACTTCTAATAACTGTTCTTTACAAGACCGTTGTCATTCCTAAACTATTATACCACGCAAAAGACCTTATACCGAAACTAAATACGCACCCCTACAACTCAACTTTCGGCCAGAACAACTCAACTCCTACGTCATATAAACCTACTCTATTTCAATACTGAAACAATTCTATTCCTCCTAGGTCACATAAGACCTGACATTACCATATAACACACATAAGGTGACATTACCTTGTGTCTTACATTTTGGTTATTAATCAAGAATGTTTTACACACATTGAAAGATAAAATTATTTCTTTTTGTAATGATGCATTACAGTTTTATAACTTGCTGTTTTTCTTTCAAAGCAATTTTAATATGAAAAGTCCATAAAATGCTAAATTACGCCAATTTAATATTTAACAGTTTGTTGACTTTTAAAACAGTTTTCTTACAAGTTTGAATAAATATGGAATTGTGGCCATGATATTTTACAGTGGATAGTAGATTGGTTTAAAAATTAAACTTCATATTTTATAGGATAAAAAAAAATCCTAAAAACGCTATTCAGTAAAATTAATGTTTTTAATTATGTTTCAATTTGCAGAATGTTTAAAAAAGTTAATATTAATGTTATTTCCATCTACAAAATGCTATAGTAATTTTATAATTTTATCTATCATATTAAAATAACATTAAATAAACTTGTCATACTTAAATATTTATTTAAAAAAAACATTAGATTTCGCACACTGTAAGAAATTGGGTGAACGTGATTTGTAAACAAGGTGGCTGTAGGGGAGAGGAGGGGAATGGGAGGAGAATGGGACAAGGGGCCTAAAGCGAGAAAAAAATATACATTTTTACAAATATTTCTACATTACAAGCATTGTAACAGTTAGACTTCACATTTTAACAACCACAGATCAGCCATTAAAAACATTTGTTGAAGTGAAAAGAAGAATTGTTGTTTTGGAGAATCCAAAGTGTGTTAAAAGTGTATCTTTTTTTTCACTTTTGTAGTATTAAATACTTTCTAAGAATAAAACTATAGTTTTAGGTAGATTACATATCATAGATTAAGATATTATCTGTCAAAAACTGTGGTGAAATACCCATGCTTCTTTGGTAGATCATTTATAAAAACAACACCGTGGCGTCAAATGGGACACGAATAAACCTAGCTTTGTATACTTCTCTTGAAGAATCTATATAAATTTCTAATATCTTATTTAGTCAAGTTGCCAAAAACTTTTTTAAACTTTAATTTTAAACTTTTTGAACTTTTTCCATCGTATAATAAGTAAAAGTTGAAGTAGCTTTATTGGTGACATTTTTCCAACTGCAATTTCATTAATTACATCTGAACAGAGCTTGGTGAAGATCTATAATTTGCTGTTGGTAAAATTTGCTAGAAAGCAAACTATTCTTTATCATGTTGGATTTATTTCTGAAATAGAAAGTGATGAACTCTGGGTAAGCTATTTGAAATAAAATCGGTCTTTTTAATTCACGTACCCTGAAAAAGAGGACAAATTTTGGATAAATTTTAGAAGAATTAGTTACAAAACTATCCTTTCCAGTGATTCAACAAAATTAAGGGAGCATCTTCGATTTTGAGTTTTAACTTTGATATTTCACCTTTCAATATGGTATAATTTACTTGATATTTTACCCTTATATAGAAATAATTGTTTTAAAATAATGAAATTTCAATTTGTATACATTATAACAGCATTTGTATACGCATAAAACAGCATTTTTACTTGGAATCCATTTGTCTCAACGGCGGCAAAAATGGCGATCGAGCCGGCCAGCGGCTCTGGAAATACCACAATATTCGTGCAAGTGAGCGTACTCGTTAAGTCTTTTGATTGGTCAGGACGGCGCCACTTTCACGACATATGACGTGCAACTAGGTGTGAAGAATTTTGTCAAATTCACATGGTCATAGAAATCCCACTTTCATCGTGCAACCTATTCCCAACGCGTAATGATAGTAGGTAGGAAATGAGAGTTCTGGGCCAGTGGCGGGATGCGGGATGGGATAGGAGCAGGAGCAGGAGGAGTATGACGTCACGGAAATGCCAATGACGTCACTGATAACGCCTATGACGCAGTTGGACTATGACATACGCTCGTGGTGCCATCTATCGGTAGGGAATGGAAGTATAAATAATGTTTATGACGCTCGTGGTGCCATCTATCGGTAGGGAATGGAAGTAACGCCTATGACGTAGTTGGACTATGACGTACGCTCGTGGTGCCATCTATCGGTAGGGAATGGAAGTATAAATAATGTTTATGACGCTCGTGGTGCCATCTATCGGTAGGGAATGGAAGTAAAAATAATGTTTATTACGCCTCGTGGTGCCATCTATCGGTAGGGAATGGAAGTATAAATAATGTTTATGACGTACGCTCGTGGCGCCGTCTACCAGTGAGGAAATAAATGATTTTAATGTAAAATAAGGTGAAAATAAATAAATTTTAAGGGAGTAGATTGGTAATATGTTACATGTAAAGAACAGTTATTAAGAGTTGTTGATTGGGATTTTTTTTTCTTCTAACAATATCGAGTGAAAGTTTAGTGAGACACTTTGTATGTTTTTTTTAGAAAATATCTTGTTATTATGAAATTGTATTATAATTATTTCTTCTGAAGGTGTAAATATATCTTTTACTCATATGAAAAGGAGGGATTTTTTTTTATGAATATGACTATTTTTTCAATGTTTTTTTTAGATTTTGATAGTTGTTTTGAGAGTTTAATTATTACTTAATTTGGGAAAATAATTTATTGTCGTATATATGTTTGGATGAAGATCTTTTATTGAGTGAGTTTTCAAGTTATTTTTTTTTCTTCCGGAAGACTATTAAGTTTATGTGTTAAAATATTATTTAACATAGTTAATAAATATTTATGGTAAAGGATATTTAATGTTATACATTATTTAAAACTATTTTTCTACTAAAGATCAGGTAATTTTTTTTCTGTCATTGAAACCATTATGTTCTAATCATTCTCGTATGAATACAAAGTAATTGGTTCTTATTAAAATTCTGTTTCAGAAATGTGTATAGTAAAATAAATACTAACATTTATTTAAAGATTCAGAAAATAGTTATATTTTTGATATTTTAAATTATATAATTCATTTTTATATAAAGATTCAGAAATACTTAAATTTTAATATTTTAAATTATATAATACTAACATTTATTTTTACTAAAGATTCAGAAAATAGTTAAATTTTGATATTTTAAATTATATAATACTAACATTTATTTTACTAAAGATTCAGAAAATACTTAAATTTATTATTGTGTTCAACATAATTCTTATATCTAAAATAATGAGATAATTCTTTTCAAAGAATTTTTTTATTACTGGTAATCATATATATGCGTTTCCAATAAAAGTCATGTATGGTGACATTCACAATCTGCACTGCTTCAATAAGAATTTCTTTGAAGATCCTATGTACTATTTTAATATGAAGAACAAGTTGCAAAAAATTAACACTGTGTAAAAATGTATACTTGTTTTAAGAGTTATTAATATTTCCATATTTTTATTGTCTAATTCCAACAAATTGTGAGAAAAAATATATATAGGTTATAATATTTTAACTTTATTTATTACTTTTTTTCAAAAAAGCTGGGATACTACTATTTCACGTTTTAAAGATATGAAAAAGTGGTAATATTTTTTAATTCAGGCACATATATACAAACTTTGCGAGAATAATAAACACATGATAATTATACACTACTCAACAAATTTCCAACTTATCACATAACATTTCTTGAGTTGGTATGAATGTATTTTAAACTAACTGTAAAAATGAACTTACTTTATTGTGCCGAAAAAGTTCTTTGATAGAATTAAACTAGCAAAGTATAAGTGCTGAATATTTTCAGCGATGAATTTATGAGCAACTTCTAAAAAGTTCACACTATACAATGCGGAATCAAAGAACATGTCCATAAGTTCTTCTGCTGTATGGCAAGTACATGGAATCTCCTCACACCCATAACAAGGGGATAGTTCAGCGATTTTTTACGGATATATATTCAAAACAACACTCACGTAGGGAGTCCTTGGTTTCCGCCAATCCTTTGGAGTATGGGCGTTCTTTGTATTCCAGAGACTGACTTGAAGCTTGATCCATCACAAAGCTTCTCGACATGAAATCGAAGAGTATCAGTAAGGAGAGATACTTCTATCAACTCTTTCACACACTTTGTTAGCTTAGTAATAAACAACAATTTTGTTCATTTAAGTAAACAGTTTCTGGGACAGACAGAAAGAACCATCTCGGCGACGAAACATGCGTTGCAACATAATCTTAATGTTTTTTTCGGGCCTTCAATCTCTTTGAATACACACAAGTCCACGCTCTATGACTTCCACGTGGTTGTTGGGGTATCGCTCAAAGTAACCTCTTGCTCAAACCTTGGGGAGCTTCTCCGTCATACCGACCCAAACTCCGATGACCAGGGAGACACCGTTCTTGGTTGAATTACTCCTTCTCGTCATTTTCGATGAATTTTCGTATGTGCACACGTGTATTCCCCAAGAAGCTCCGTACCACCAGAAATTGACTATCTCCGAGTGAATCATATTCTGCGGTAGATTCGCAAAGGTCATGTTGCTCTCTGGCCCTGGATGACATCTCCATTGCTTTGGATGCCTGTAAAGCATAAAAAAAATTGATTAAAACAACAAACTAATAAATATATGAAAAAATGTCCTAAAAACTTAAACTTTAAAATCATCTGTACTCTGACTTCAAAAAGAATTACTTTTAAATAGAGTACTTTTAGTATACCGTTTAAACACATCCAAAAGGATTTCATTTAAAAAGCTACGTGCATACCATCTAAATTAATACTCGAGCAAATAGCTATATAAGCAAGACATGTATTTATTATTAACCATTAAATAAAAACTACATTTTAAACAAACGGTAGTAGTCTTAAATTTACCACGTGCGCAAATATAAATGTTTTGAATATAATCTATAGCACGTGAATACGTAAAAAACATAACATAAAATACCTGTAAGAAATGCAACAATAAACTGGAAAATAATAAAAAGATATAATAAATTAACTTACTTCTTCAAAAGTTTCTTTTAGACATAGTACAGTTAAAAATCAGACCAAAGTGTCCGAAAGCTAAAGAGAAATGACAAATCTTCGCCAACTCGTATCTGTTTGTCTGAACTTTGTCTTTATATAAATATTTTGGTGCTGTTTCAGATAATGAAGGGTTATTTTATTTGCTTTAGTATTGACCCTGTCGATTGTAATGTATCAATAGATAATTAGTGCACTATAAGAGTTGTTAGGCTGAATGTTTAAGTGTTTCGATTATTTAAGATAAGTGCAATTGAAAACATCTTATACAAAAACACAACAAAAGTAATGAATCCATTTTTTTTTATTTATACATAATAAAATACAACGCAACATTTGAAATTTGGTACAGAAAAAAGTTTCTCTCCACCTAATAACCATAGGAGTACAACATGACTTGAATAATCTAAACACCATTCTTTAAAAACAGGCTTTTTGGTTTGAATATCGTGTCGTTATTTCGCCTTACACTGAAGTTTTGAATAGCTTTTTCATGTAAAGGCTTTGAAATAATTACATTGCACCTATTCTGAAAAAAATATATAATTTAAGAATACAGGACTTCAAATTTAGTCATTTTATAATAATTCGTTGAAAGTAATAAGAATATTAACTTACCAAAAATATAAGTCGTCATATTAAAAATTATGCCACAACTAATATGATTAATATCAGTTTCGTTCAGTTGCTTGTAATATTAGGTATAATTACAAAATCTATTGGTATTCTAGTAGATTCTGTAAATATGTATGTCAATAATAACACAAATACATAAAACGATATATAAGCCTATAATCCCGTTGCTGCATATGGTAGCGTCATCCCATGAAATAACCCATTTTAATAATAGCAAGACCTTTTTCCCAAACTTTTTGCAAAAAAATAACCCGACGCCACAATCAGTAGAAAATCGTTATTATTTTACAGAAAAAAAAATTACGCATCAACAACCCCTCAAAAACTGTTTTTTTTTACTGTAAAACCCATTCAAGACCGTTTCTAACTATTATACTTCCTGCATACGTCTCACGAAACTAAACATTCAGCCAAGCTACATTGATACATAGAATCTTATTAAAGTATTATTAAAAAAACTTAAAACTAAAAAACAGTTTTTTAATTTTTCTTAAAATTTTTTTTAATGAAAATACTATTTAAGAAAAAGTTCAAATACTTTTCAAAATTAAAAATTTTAAATTATTAAATCTCCTTACATGGAAACACAATTCGAAACCCCAAAATTATCGACTTGATTAAATATACCTTTTAATTCAAGAACAGGGTGTACGGATAAAAATACATATAATAATGTTATAAGTGATTTAAATATTCCAAAATCATGGGATAACTAAAAAAAATATATCCCACAATAATTCCCCAGAAAATAAAAATCCATTTTCCTTTAACTAGGATAATTTGGAAGATACAAAAAAAAATTTTTTATTAAAAAATTTTTAAAAAAAAATGATATAAGTCTAAAAGTTTAAAAAAAATATATAAAATTAAGAAAAAAATATTCCCCCAAACGTAAAACATTCCAAAAAAATATTTTTTTAAATGTCTAAAGTTTTTACATTAAAAATTAGCCTCATAATTTAAATTAAAATGTTTTAAAAGTAAATGTGATTAAGATGATAAAATTCCCTTTTTTTCTATTTTTAAAAAATTTAAATAGTAGTAAAAACGTTTAAAAAAAAAAAAAGTAATAAATAAAGTAAAAAAAAAAACTTCGACTGAAAAATTTAGCTTTTTAAAAAAGAAAAAAACTTAAAATCAAAGTATTATTCTCACCTTTATCTAATTTCCGGGTTTTTTAAACGATATTTAAAAATTTTTAAATTTTTTTTAATTTTTAAACAAAACATAGTAAAAAAATTCCCCAAAAAAAATTAAAAAATTTTTTTTACAACAAATAAAATTTATAGTGAAAAATTCTGAATAAAATAAAGCCAATTTTCCCCAAAAGGAAAAAATGACGAGAACCGTCTATAAACATCACTGTATCTTCCAAAATAAAAAGAATTTTACCCAAAACTTCCAATTATCGCCAAAAAACGGAAAATAATTTTAAAAAAAAAAATGCAAAATAAAAAAGTAAATTTTTTTACTTTATTTTTTAAAAAAAATTTTGAAAAATTTTTTTAAAAAAAAATTATTTTTCTTTCAAGAAATCATTTTTAAAAAAAAACTTTGGGGGGGGGAAAAATGTTTTTTTTTTTCTTTAAATTAAAAAAAAAATTCTTTTAAATAATTTTTTAAATTTTTTTTTTTAAATTTTTTTTCCCTTTTAAAATTTTTAAATTTTTATTTTTTTTATGTTCTTAACTTTTTGGGCATAAAATTCTATATTAGCTTTTTTGCTAAATTTAAAATTTTTCCCCAAAAAATTATGTTTTTGATTTAAAATTTTTTTATAAAAACGGTGATTAAATAAAAATTCCCCGGCTTTCTCGTATCTTAAAATGGGGAGAATCTTTTTTTTTTCTTATGTATCTTTAACATTTTCGCATAATTTTCTATCATTGCTTTTTGCCAAAAATTTAAAATTTTTCACCTACCTTGTGATTTTGATTTTAAATTTTTTTAATAGTGCGGATGATTAAAATAAAATTTCGGTTTTTCTCGTATCTTCGATACGAGAATGTTCGAAGATGGGCCGCAATTTCTTTCAATCACCCGATTTTTAAAAAATATTAACTAAAAATAAAAAGGTAGGTAAAAATTTTTTTTAATTTGAAAAAAAATGCAAATGAAAAATTTTAAATGCGAAAATTTATGATAAAAAAGAAAAAATAAACGTTTCTCGCATAAAGTACAAAAAACCCGCAATTTTATTCAATCCCCCTACTATTAAAAAAATTTAACATCAAAAATCTGGGGTTGGTAAAAAAATTTTTAAAATTTGGCAAAAATCTAATGATGTTTTGATGCGAAAATGTTAAGGATACATAAAAAAAAAACGATTCTCCATCGAAGTACAGAAACCCCAATTTCTATTAAATCATCCGTATTTTAAAAATATTTAACAAAAAAAATCATAAGGATGGTAAAAAATTTTTTAAATTTGATGAAAAAATGCAAAAAAATAAATTTGATGCGAAAATTTAATGATACAAAGAAAAAAAAAAGAAATTTAAAAAAAAAAAAATTAAAAAAAAAATTTAAAAAAATTTTTTTAAAAAAAATTTTTTTTAATTAAAAATGAAATAAAAACTATTCGAAAGTTTTTTTAAAAGTGATTTTTTAAAGAAAAAATTTTTTTTTAAAAAATTTTTCAAAATTTTTATTTTCCCAAAAATTTTCCCCTTTTTTAAAAAAAAAAATGTGTTTTTTTTAGTACTCTGGGAATTTTTTAGGGGGGAAAAATATTTCTTTTTTGTTATCCATGTTTTTGGGGAAAAATTTTTTTAAACACTTATAACTTTTTTATTTATTTTTTTTCCGTTTACAGCTGTTCTTTGAATTAAAGGTATTTTTTTAAACAAGTCAAAAAATATTAGATTTTTTGAATTGTTGTCCATGTAAGGAGATTTAATAAGAAAAAAATTTTTTTAAATTTAAAAAATTTTTTTTCTTTTTTTTAAATAGTATTTTTTTTTAAAAAAAAATTTTTTAAAAAAAATTAAAAACTGTATTTTAGTTTTAAGTTTTTTTAAAATTTTCTTTAAAAAAATTTTAAAAGTATCAATGTAGCTTGGCTGAATGTTTGTTTGTGAGACGTATGCGGGGAATTTTAATATTTTAAAAAAACGGTCTTGAATAGGTTTTTCAGAAAAAAACCGTTATGAGGGGTTTTTTGTTTTTCGTAATTTTTTTTTTGTAACAATAATAAGCGATTTTCTACTGATTGTGGCGCCCCGGTTTTTTTTTTTCGAAAGTTTAAAAAAGGGGGTTTTGGGGGTATTTTTTTTTAAAAATGGGTTATTTCATGGGATATTTTTCCCTATGCAGCAACGTGGATTATAGGCTTATATATCGTTTTATGTATTGTGTTATTTTTTACATAAAAAATTTTTAAAAGAATCTACTAAATACCAATAGATTTTGTAATTATACCTAAAATTACAATCAACTGAACGAAACTGATATTAATAAATTTTAAAATTTGGGGGTTTTAAATTTTTTAAAATGAAAAGACTTAAATTTTTGTAAGTTAATATTCTTTTTATTTTTAACAAATTTAAATTTTTAAAAAAAAGGGCTAATTTGAAGTCCTTTTTTTTTAAATTATATTTTTTTTTTTAAAAAAGGTTTTCAATGTAATTATTTAAAAGGGGGGGCCCTTTTCATGAAAAAGCTATTAAAACTTCAGTGAAAAAAGGGGAAAAAACGACACGCATTTTTAAACCAAAAAGTCTGTTTTTAAAGAATGGGTGTTTAGATTATTCAAGTCATGTTGTACTCCTATGGTTATTGGAGGGGAAAAAAAACTTTTTTCTGTCCCAAAATTTTCCCCAAAAGTTGCGTTGTATTTTATTTTTAAAAAAAAAAAAAAAATGGATTCTTTTCTTTTGTTGTGTTTTTGTATAAAATTTTTTCCCCCCAAAAATTTCACTTATCTTAAATAATCGAAACATTTTAAAAAATTAGAAAAAAAACTTTTAAAAAGTGCACAAATTTTATCTTTTTTCATACTTTTCAATCGACAGGGCAATAAAAAAAAAGCAAAAAAAAAAACCCCCTTTTAAAAAATCTAAAACCCCGCACAAAATATTTTATATAAAAACAAAGTTAAAACAAACAATACATTGGCAAAAATTTTTTTATTTCTCCTTTAGTTTTTTGGAATTTTGGGTTTTTGATTTTAACTGTACTAGGGGCTAAAAAAAATTTTTAAGAAAAAAATTTTAATTTTTTATATCTTTTTATTTTTTTTTCCCGTTTATTGTTGCATTTTTTTCAGGATATTTTATGTTTTTTTTTTTTTCTTTTTTTCACGTGCTTTTTGTTTAAATTTCCCCAAAAAATTTATTTTTTCGCACGTGGAAAATTTTTAAAACTACTCCCCTTTTTTTTAAAATGTAGTTTTTATTTAAGGGTTTTTAAAAAATAAATACTTTTTCTTGCTTTTTTTAGCATTTGCTCGGGGGATTAATTTTAATGGTATGCACGTAGCTTTTAAATGAAACCCTTTTTTTGGGGGGGGTTTTAAAAGGGGATACTAAAAGTACTCTATTTAAAGAAATTTTTTTTTTTAAAATCAAGTACAGTGATTTTAAATTTTTAAATTTTTAGGACATTTTTTTCATATATTTATTAGTTTGTTGTTCTTAAAAACCCAATTTTTTTTTGCTTTACGGCACCAAAGCAATGGAGATGCATCCAGGGCAGAGAGCAACATGACCTTTGGGGAAACTACCCCAGAATATGATTCACCCGGGGGTAGTCAATTTTTGGTGGGGGGGGCTTCTTGGGGGAAAAAACGGTGCACATACGAAAATTCATCGAAAATGGGGGGGGAAGGAGTTTTAAATTTCCCAAACCCCAAAAAAGGTGTCTCCCTGGGGGCATCGGAAATTTGGGTCGGTCTGACGGGGAAGCTCCCCCCAAGGGGTTTTTTTCAAGAGGTACTTTTTTTCCCCCCACCCCCCAAAACCACGTGGAAAGTCATTTAGCGTGACTTGGGGGGTTTCAAAGAGAAAATTTTTGGCCCCGAAGAAAAATTTTAAAAATTTTTTTGCAACGCATGTTTTTGTCGCCCAGATGGTTCTTTCTGTCTTTTCCCAGAAACTGTTTTTTTTTAAAAAAAAAAAAATTTTTTGTTTTTTTACTAAAATCAACAAAAAAATGTTTTTAAAAGTTTTAAAAGAAGTACTCTCCTTTCTGTACTCTTCGATTTCATGTCCCAAAAGCTTGTGATGGATCAACTTTTAAAAAAAATCTCTGGAATACAAAAAACGGGGCCCCAAAACCCCCAAAATTTTGGGGGGAAACCAAAAGGGGGCCCCACGTGAGTGGTTTTTTTGGGGAAAAAATATTCCCCAAAATCGCCCCCAAATTCCCCTTTTATGGGGTTTTTTGGGGATTCCATGTACTTGCCATACAGCAGAAGAACTTATGGACATGTTTTTTTGATTCCGCATTTTTTTATGTGAACTTTTTTTTAAAAAAGCTCAAAATTCATCGTGAAAAAAATTTTTCACTTTTTCTTTGCTAGTTTAAAATTTTTTCAAGAAAAATTTTTGGCACAATAAATGTAAGTTCATTTTTACAGTTAGGTTTTAAAAAAAAATTCATACCCCAAAAAAAGAAAAATTTTTTTGATAAGTTGGAAAAATTTTGGGTTTTTTTAGGGTATAATTATAGTGTTTATTTTTTTCGCAAAGTTTGGAAAAAATTTGCCTGAATTAAAAAAAAATAATTTTCCACTTTTTTTTTTTTCTTTAAAATTTAAAAAAAGTATCCCAGCTTTTTTTAAAAAAAAATAATAAATTTTAAAGTTAAAAAAATTAAACCTATATATTTTTTTTTTCTCACAATTTTTGGAATTAGACAATAAAAATTTTGGAAAAATTTTAAAAATTTAAAAAAAATATACTTTTTAAAACAGTGTTAATTTTTTGCAACTTGTTCTTCATATTAAAATAGTACATAGGATCTTCAAAGAAATTTTTTTGAAGCAGTGAGATTGTAATGTCACCATAAAATGACTTTTATTGGGAAAAAGCATATATGGGGTTACCAGTAAAAAAAAAATTTTTTGAAAAGATTTTTAAAAATTTTTTTTAAAAAATAAGAATTATGTTGAACACAATAATAAATTTAAGTATTTTCTAAACCTTTTTGTAAAAAAAAAATTTTTAGTATTATATAATTTAAAAAATCAAAATTTAAAAATTTTCTGAATTTTTTGTAAAAAAAAAAGTTAGTATTAAAAATTTAAAATTTTAAAAATTTTTAAAATATTTCTGAATCTTTAAAATAAAAAAAAAAATTATAAAATTTTAAAAACAAAAATATAACTATTTTCTTTTCCCTTTTAAAAAAATGTTATATTATATTTACTATCACATTTGAAAAAAATTTTTTTAAAAAGAACCAATTACTTTTTAACATACGAGAATGATTAGAACCTAAGGGGTTTAAAAGAAAAAAAAAAACTTGATTTTAGAAAAAATAGTTTTAAATAATGTAAAAAATTTAAAAACCCCTTTTCCATAAAAATTTATTAACTATTTTTAAATAATAATTTTTTAAAACAAAAAATTAATAGTCTTCGGAAAAAAAAAAAAAAAATTAAAAAATCACTCAATAAAAGATCTTCACCCAAAATATATACGACAAAAAAATTTTTTTCCCAAAAAAAATTAAGTAAAAAATTTAAATCTCAAAACAACTATCAAAAAAAAAAAAAACATTGAAAAAAAAAATATATTCATAAAAAAAAAACCCCCTTTTCCCTAAAAAATTTTAAAAAAAATATTTTACCCTTTAGAAGAAAAAAAATTTTAATACAATTTCATAAAAACAAGATATTTTCTAAAAAAAAAAAAAAGTTTTCTCACTAAACTTTCACTCGATTTTTTTTTGAAGAAAAAAAATTCCAACAACAATCTTTTAAAAATTTTTTTTTTTTTTTTTTTTTCAAAGTAACATATTACCAATTTTTCTCCCTTAAAATTTATTTATTTTCACCTTATTTTTACATTTAAAAAAAAATTTTTTTTCCCCCCTGGGAGATGGCGCCCCCCAGCGTTAAATCATAAACATTATTTTTACTTCCATTCCCCCCCCCATAGATGGCACCACGAGCGTACGGCATAGTCCAAAAAAGTCAAAGGCGGGTTTTTTTCCCCCCCCCACCGATAGATGGCCCCCCCGACCCCCCCTAAACATTTTTTATACTTCCATTCCCTACCGATAGATGGCAACCCCGGCGTATTTCATATTTCCCAAAAAACCCCCATAGGCGTTTTTTAGTGACGTCATTGGCCTTTTCCCCTGCGTCATACTCCTCCTGCTCCTGCTCCTTTTTCCCCTCCCCATTCCCCCCCCCCGGCCCAGAACTCCCCATTTTTCCCCCCCCACTAATGATATACTAAAATCTGGTGCAAAGGGAATGGGGACCGATATGTTTTACAGTGTGCTGCTTCTCTAGCAAATGAAATCGAGATAGGAGCCCTTCTTGCGGGGGCCCCCTTTTTTGTGGTTATTGGGGGGGTTTTTCCCGTAGTCCACTCCAAATAACATTAAAAACCCCCGGGAAAAATTTCCCCTAAAGCGAAAATTGGTAGAGACCTTAAGAACATCATTGTAAATACCTGTCAAAAAACCCCCCCCATTTTTTGTAGAGCTACTTCTTTTTTTAAAAAGGGGGAAAAAGGGGGCATTTCCCCCCTTAGTGCTACATGAAAAATTGAATAAAATGCCCCCTAAGATATCGTTTTACCGGGGGCCTTTTTAAATTTTCCTTTTTCCAAATGCCTTTACAACGGCCCCCCAAAAAACATTTCAATAGCGTCCCCCCCCTTTTTTTCCCTCTATGATATTACCCTTTTTGTGGACCGTGAACTGTAAGTGTTCCCCCTAAGCCTTTTTGGTTGGAGTTAATGATGTCGTTTTTTTTTTTACAACGATTTCTTAAAAATTTAAAGGCTTTTTTTAAAAACCCTTTTCCCCCAAAAAAAGGGTGGAGGATGATCGGCCGAAAGTTGTTTAGGGTGAAAAAAAACTTTTTTTCCCCCGGGGGTTTTTTTTTTTTTTAATGGATCACAATTGCTTTTACCCATTTTTCTAGGGAAACTAACTGCCAAAAC
>JAFNEN010002544.1:0-15774 GCA_019343175.1 Oedothorax gibbosus
TACCGAGGGCTTGGCGACGGGCGTTGTATTTTAGAACCACAGTCAAGTGACGAGCCAACATATGAATAGGCACCCAACGCAACCGTTAAGGGCAACATCGTATGCAGCGATGCGTCTTTGGAGCATATTTAACGTGCACTCCCTCTATACGGGGTATAATTCATTGGACTTTTTGGCTACATGGGTCGTTTATAGGTAAGCGGCTATTTTGGCGATGCCCGGACCCGAACCTAGGCGAAAATTTAACCGACTGGGCTCCCCAGCGTCCTAAAACAAATCTGGTCTACAAAACAAAAAAAATGTGAAAAAGAAGAGAGAAGTAAAAATTAAAAATGAAAAGTATTATCAAATATAATTAGCAAAATGTCAACTTAATAGTTATTATCCATGATACTACAGTCGAACCTTGTTAACGCGAACTCGCTTAACACGAAATTTGGCTTAAGATGAACTGAAAGCATTTCCCCAGCCTATACAGCTTTAAGCCAATGCTAAAATATCTGTTAACGTTAAGTCGCTTTAACCCAAACAAAAATTTGAGGATTTGACTTTTTTTTCTTAGTGATTCAAAGTTACGAAGAACAAATGAAGCAAAACATTAAAAAAAAAGCTCAAAGTGAACATTATAAAAATAAATTGTCATCTACTTCTGGGAAAATTACAGGATCTCCCATGATTCATCAGTTTCAATACAGTTGCTGTTTTTTTAAAAATTTCCTAAATTTTCTATAGTATGTACTAGCCCAAATGAACTTCATTAATTGAATTACTAATTCTATACAGTGTATTCAAAAGTAAAACTAGAATAATTTTTAGATGTTATTTTTTTTAACTATTCACTGGTTTCAATGTAAAAAAAAAATCCCACTGGGTTAACATGAAATTTGGTTAAGGGGGAATGGGCGCGCTGGACCGGGGGTCTCCAAAGTAAAGTGCATCAGTGTTAATCCTATGGAGAAAAAAAATTTTTCTCTGCCACATTTCTCCGGCTGTATTGAATATTTTGCAAGCGGATTTTTTTTTGTGATAAATGTGGCTGACTTACATGACACGACCTTCCCACTTTTTGAAATTGGTTCGAATATTTTTTTTAAAATTTTTAATAAATAATTTTACACAAAATATTCAAAGCAATTTCAAAAAGTGGGAAGATAGAGACCTGTAAGTTATCTACGTTTATTATTTAAAAGAAACCGTTTGTAAAAATATTCAATACAGCCGGGGAAATGTGGTAGAGAAAATAGTTTTTTCGCCATTGGATTAACACTGAGGCACGTGAGTTTGTAGTCTCTTGATCCAGCGTGCCCATTCCCCCTTAACACAAAATAATTTGGTGTTCCCTTTAAGTTCGCGTTAACAGGGTTCGACTGTATTACGTAAGTACCATTTAGATGCATTTCTAATCTGAGGAATTGGGCATCAAATAACTACTGCTTTTTTCTAGTTTTTACTCTAACTGCACTTAACAATGAAAGTATCACATTAAAAAAAAACCTAGTGAAACAATTAAATACTTTACTTTTCTCCCGCCGAGCTAAAAAAACAACGCAAGTCCATGAAAATACATCATGCTTTACTAATTATTATAATTATTTTTTATAAAAACAACAAGAAGATATATTACCTAACATCAGTCAATGTTTCCTCCGAAATCTTCTTGCCTTGAAATCGATGCTTGGAAGCTTGATAAAATGCAAAGATTTTCTAATGCGCCGGAGCTTCCTACTGCATTTAGCTCCTTTTAAGGGGAAATAAGATTTAGAAAGTGGGAATAAATGCTAAATTTATGCATTACAATAAAATTTTAAACTAAAGTGTTAGAACAAAATCGAGTTCAAAGTTGAAACATTTGACTTATCAACAAAAGTTTTACTAAAACATGTTGTTTCAAAATCTAAATTCATGCGGAAAATTGGACAATTAATGCTTTAGGCATACAACAATGGGCATATTTCACTGTCTTGAGTGGCAACAGTGGTATTATTTTAAATTCTTGGTCAGGTAGAGATTTACTGTACGGTCCCCTTGGCGAACTTTCCAAAATCGCTCCAAAAGTCCGTATTTTGGCGACTTTTTTTAAAAGACCACGATTCAAAGAAAGATCGTAAGGGAATATTTCTTATGAAAACTCAACCAACGGTCCGATAGAGTTGCCGGAAAACGTCATATGTGCGTCATAAAATCTTCGAAGTCAGACAGGTTGCCAGAAAAAATAATTTATCGACAAATTGAAAAAATCGCGCAAGGGGGACAGTAAATCTGATCCCCTGGTGCTTCTGGGAAAATAGTTAATTTGGTGAATACAATATTTTCTTAAATTACTGAAACAAATGTTGAAAAAAACTTTTCTTTCAGTAAAACCTAAGCTTTTCTCTGTTTTGTGAATCATTTTTAAATTGCTGTCCCACAATTTTGCTTAATTTCTCCCCATACCACAAAAAAATCATCTAATCCAATGTTTACCAACATAGACGTTTGGTATACATACTTTTTAACCCTTTCAGTCCCAGTGATGCCATTTGGCATCATCATGTTTCTGATCATAATTTTTAAAAAAAAAAATAGGCCTGACATCTATTGGGATTATGAAAAATATTTTCTAATAGAAAAAAGTTTGACGAATCGAATGATGTGCCTTTTGATATCATAAATGGCTATAGACGATCAGAAAAAAAATTCTAAAATGATGATGCCAAATTGTCATTGGGACTGAAAGGGTTAAAACATACGTTTGGCTTGTGTACTTTTAAACTGATTAAGTTTTTAGAAATAGCAAGGACAAAAACAAGTTGCACATAACAATGTGTAAAAACTGTTAGGAAAAACTAGTTTGTTAAAAATGGATTACTTTTCCCGTTTTAGTTTTGCCAAGTCGAAACTAGACAAGCTACTTAAACTTGCCACAGAAAGTTCCGGGGAATGTTTACAACAACCAAATCACTCGTTTCAGTTCAAGTTTTGAGTGTTTGGTTGGCTTTATGTTAAATTTTCCCCAGTCACAAACATATTGGCTGTTCTCTCTATTTTTTTAGAATTGTTAATTAATCTAAGGGTTTTATAAGTAGCTTATGTAACTTTAAATAATATATTCGATTTAATTCCACTTGTGTTTTTTCTCTTAATATTATGTAAATTAGTGTCTGCTTAACTGCATCGTCTAACTTGGGGCAAGAGAGAGCGGGTTTGAAAAACCGGCCTGCTTATATACTGAAAGAATTTGCATAAGTTAGACGATGCAGTTAAGCAGATCTTACTTGACTGCCACGCAGTCGCTGTTTTTGTCTGTCGTTTGTTTGGTTAAGCAAAGTCATGTTAACCGGTGATTGTTTGTGATATTTAAAATAAACTTTTAAATTTTAAAAAGCTTCTGAATATTATTACGCCACTATAATGCGTCACTCTGCTCAAATTATGAAATATCCGTAACAAAAACGAACATGGCACACGAAAAAAAATCGCATTGCGAGAGAAACCGAAACAATCAATGAAATTGCGGAAAGCAAGAATGAAAAACAATTAGGATAATAAATTATATCAATCCACATTAGGGATGCACCGAATACCAAATTTGGCCGAATACCGAATATTCAGCCAAAGTCTAAGCCAAATATTCGGCCTACCTAAACCAATTTTTATTTTTTGCCGGATCTAAGAAAGTTGTATTTATTATTCATCAATTTCAATTAAACATATAAGTATACATGAGAGACATATTTATTTAATATAACTTGATAAAGCTTGATTTAACATTATAAATAACTAAAACTTAAGAATTTGAGTCTATTATAAAAGAAAACAAGTCCTGTTTGGGAATTTTCGACGTTTTATAAGATGATAACTTGAAAAAATTTTGGAAAATTTTTAATTTCACTATTCGGCTGACTATACGGCCGAATAGTTAAGCTATTCGTCCAAACCAAAATATTGGGCTAAAAGTGGCCGAATACCGAAAGTAATCGAATATTCAGGCATCCCTAATCCACATTAATACCTGTATCTTTGGTAATCTCCATGTCGCAGTCCGTGCTGCTGCTGAGCTTCTTTTATAATATGCAATACTTTGGAAGTTAAAATTAATACCAGACAAAAATAAAACACTTTTTCATAAAAAATACTTTTTTAGACACATCACAAATAGACATTTTAAAAAAGCTAGTTAACTATTATGTAATACTAAAAGGCTAACTTTTATAGAAATGCTTAGATAATAAAAAGAACATAACATGGTATATCTATAATAAATAAAACCTGGTAAAAGAAAATAATAATTTACACTATGATCAGTTTAGTTTGAATTATCGTCGGGTTAATTTTAAGTTGACGGTGCTTCTGTCCCCAAGGGATTTGGCGCTTTTGTTGGGAGCGTTTAAACAATTTTTTTTGGTGATGCGGCATTTTCTGGTGAAATACGTTGTGGAATCTTTGTTGTGGCTAGGTGGCGCTGGTTATACTTGAGCGGATGTTAGGCGCGTGGGATTTTTGTTCTAAATTAATTATTGTCAATCGCTGGCGCTGGTGATATTTGCGCGGAAATTTAGGTTGCGCGGATGATATGCGCGTGAGATTTATTTGTATTTATAAATTACTTTTTGTTCTATCGTCATTTTCGTGAGGTTTCGTTTTTCGTTTGCGTTTGGCTTTTGAACATCCGATTATTATGGATGGTGCTTATTTAAATCGGAATTTTTGCAAAACTAAATAAATTTATTTTTGATTTACTTTGTAAATTAAAAATTGCCCGGGGCCCCAACGAGTGTTTAGGCTTTCAATGGGCCCTACAGTACTGCCCCATGTAGGATACTGATGTTTTTAGAGAAAACAAAATTGCCCGGGGCCCCAAACGAGTGTTTAGGCTTTCAATGGGCCCTACAGTACTGCCCATGTAGGATACTGATGTTTTTTAGAGAAACAAAATTGCCCGGGGCCCCAAACGAGTGTTTAGGCTTTCAATGGGCCATACAGTACTGCCCCATGTAGGATACTGATGTTTTTTTAGAGAAAAAAACATTGCCGGAGCCCCGAACGCGTGCGTACTGGATTTCCACTCACTCTTGAGCTCTAGTGCGACGATAATTTAAACTAAACTAATTGCCCGTAGCCCAAACGCGTGCGTACTGGATAACCATTCCTGTAGCCTTAGTGCGACGATTTTTCAAACGAAACTAAACTGGATTGCCACTCGTGTAACTCTAGTGCGACGAAAATTCAAACCAAACTAAACTGGATTGAAAGTACTAGCCCATTGTGTAGAATAAAGTTTGTTTTGTGTTGCCCAAAGCAAACCAAAACCCCGAGTCTGGTTTATTTTTTCGAAAGTAACTAGGGTTACTGCATCGGCGTAAAGGAATCTGGCAATGGGGAAAACACGCGAGTTTCGCCAAGTTGTTGTTGTTTTTTAGGCCAAATCCCTTGGCGACAGAAGCACCGTCAACTTATTATTTACCTTATCGTCGCACTAGAGCTACACGAGGGCTATTGGCGACGGGCGTCGTATTTTAGAACCACAGTTAAGTGACGAGCCGACACACCGAGTAGGCACCCAACGCAACCGTTAAGGGCGACATCGTACGCAGCGTTAGGACTTTGGAGGATATTTAACGGGCACTCCCGCCACACGGGGCATTATTCGTCGGACATTTTTGGCTGCACGGGCCGTTATAGGTCGGCAGTTATTTTGGCGATGCCCGTACCCGAACCTGGGACCTTTGTATGCTAGGCAGACGCCTAACCGACTGGGCTTCCCAGCCCCAACACTATGATCAGACATGAACACTGGAGACGACATATTAATTGAGCAACCACGCATTTCAAATATCAGTCTTTTATAACATTCCTGACATCAATTTAAATGGACGCTTTGTTTTATACTCGTATTACTATACAATTTATTTATAAACTTAAACAGAAAACAGCTATGATATAATGGCTTGTATCGATTTGGGGATTTACGTCATGTTGCTAAGCAACGATAATGGTCAAAGTTGGTAAATATTCCACTTAATGTTTCATACAACACGATAAGTATAGCAACCGTACGTTAAATTTTGAAGCTCGCCAAAAGTCGTCAATGAAATGACCGGCCATTATACCATAGCTGTACCACTTGAACCAAAATCATTTGTGTGAATAAAAGAAATATTCCAAATTACAGAACTAGGTAAGAACCGAAGAATACTTCAGATCCATATAAAAAAGAAGGAAGTGCAAATTATTATTACAAAAAAAGGATACTTTCTAAAGTAAATGTTTTTTGATGAACAGCAACATCAGGTTGTTGATTACTGTTGACAACGTCAGATTTTTGTTCTACTGAACCCTCTACGACCATGTTTATTCTAAATTGACTCCTATATTCTAGTATTAATTTACAAAATAATATGGATATCAGTTCAGGAAACTAAATATTTATATATTTAATTTTTGATTACGTGGAGTTCTGTTTTCAGAGCTCCACTGCAATAATTTTAACAACAAAATAAAATAAAAGGCTGATTCCAGATTCATGTTTGATAGTTTAAATTTTATATTTAAAAAAAAACTGAAATATTTAATTAATTTGAATTTAATTTGAAATGCATAATATCTCAAAAAATATTAATAAAATAATGAGCATTAAAATCTAAAAGTATATATTTTATATGAAGTTTTCTATCATCAAGCCACCGTCAAAAAGCCAAAACGACTGGCTGGCAACTAGAAAGTAAAAATTATAAATATTTAATTTTCAGACTTTTCGATCATCTGAAAGCTAACACCAGTAAGTTAAAATTTCAATCTTTTAACATCATAATTATACTTACTATATTAAATTTATTTTTATAATTATGTTGTATATTAACACATCTTTTATCTTTACACCATATTCTTTTTTTAAAAAAAAACTTTATTAGTTTGAAAGAAAAGCTTCTAGCTAAGATTACAAATCACATGTTTTGCTAACCAACATTCATGTTATTTTGTGCAGAATTTACTGTTTAATTAATAAGCAAATTATTTTTGCTGTAATTTTCACATGTTTTTCTTAATTAAAGCTATAAGTTTAAGCCTTGATCCAGTTAAGAAATTTCACTTAAAAATTTAAATAAATCAGATCTTAATGATAAATTAGTAAAATGCATTTGAAGGGGTGAACGTAGTCTCTTGGCAAGTCTATGAGTATAAATGTTAATGCAGATAAAGAATTGAGGGTTTGATATGAGTCTGCGGGACAGCTACACTTGACTATCATCGGTATGCCGGTGTTTTTCCAAGGCCGATGGACCGATTTTTTTCCGAGTTAACATACGTTAACGTTGGCTATTTTTTAAATAATCTTCGACGATACATCGGTCTATTCCTAGTTAAAAAACCACTAAAAAAATATTGTTAGGCAAGGCCCATGTATTTTCTCGACCCACATGCACAAGCAATATTCCAAATCTTTAATTTATTCTTCAAGCCGTCATCGGTTGCGCGATTCACCTTGTAATGTGACGGGGTTGTAGCAGTTGCTGATTTTGGTGTAACACAATTAAGTGAGGGCGTTTATGCTGTAGGGGGGCTTAAATAAATACTCTTTCCTGATTATCTGATGGAGATCTTTAAAGTCTAAGAACGTCTGTTTTGGCCATCTTGATTTGGAAATCAGGTTAAAGTATACATCAGCGCCCGGGTTTGTCGCCAAGTCAAAATGACAACAAACTTGGCGTCATCCAAGTCTGTTGCCATCTTGAAATGACAACAAGCACTAAACACTTACCAAATATATTGCTGAGACCGATACGACTCGGGGGGGGGGGGGGGGTGTATATTAACTAATATGATGGGATTAACGATCGAAGCGATCTTTAACATAAATAATCAGAATTTAACAGTTTGTTTCACGGTCAACAATGTAAAAAATAAAGAATCGTAACACATTTTAAAACATTATATGATTACTATTTTTAATAAAATTAATGCGATTTAAGTAAGAATTGTGAAGGGTAACATGTGCATGTAACATGTTTAAGAAGGGTAACATGTGCGCGTTTACGATTAACTGGTCATCTAGTAGGAAACGATTTTTTTTTTAATAATAAAACATTTGATATTACATACTAGGAAAAATAAGCAAATCCTCCCAGGATAGAGCCTAAATAATAACTTGGATCATAATACTGCATTGCAGAAAAAAATAATGAAAAATAATCATTTTAAATAGTTAAACATCTAATTAAAAATCGATCTACACAAAAAATCTTTACTTTTAAATAAAAAAATATTAAGATTAAAATAGTTTAAAAACTAAAGATTTAGATTCACGTGTGCACTGTCGCAGTCAAGAAAATAATTAAAACGTGAAAGGTTGCCGAACTTCAAATTTCAGGTTTTTTGGCAAAAAAAACAATTGGAAAAGTTTCTAAAATTGGCGATTTTCGTAGTTTGGCAATTTTGCCAGATTTTCGTCGCCAAGGATTGCCTATAAACTGAATTTGGCGGGGTTGCCAGATTGGCGACAAAATTGCCGGGCGTGGATGTATACTTCAGCCCTATATCATATGGTTTGTCTATATCATTTCAAAAATATATCTATCACAGTCCAGCTCCAAGAGTAACTTAATTTGGTTCTCTTGGCGTTTTAAACTGTGTAAATAAATGTCAAAGTAAGAAGTACTGTGGTGTTTCTCTAATACTACTCTTCATGACTTGACAACAGATACAAAGATAAATGCATATCGTCGATTACAATCATAACATTTTGTTGGTTCCTTACTTTTTCTTCTTGCATCCAGGGCTGACTTTATTTTTCTTTAAAAAAAAAATGCTCAGTTACTGTTGATAAGGGCTGACAAAAAGTAAAACTTCAAAAGTGTTCACACAAAATAGTGCAATGGTAGTTAAATGGTATTTTTTCTCCTAAAACTGCTGGCAACACTGTTAAGACATGAAAACAAAACCGCAGAGCTATTGCCAGGTCCTCCGTGAAACAACCCCATTACTGATTTCCAAGATCCATCCGTGCCATGGATGGTAATTCAAGAACTTAATGGAAGAATGTGACAATTTGAAATTTTTTAAATTTTTCTTTGAATGAACGTGTTATTCCCTCCTTTGAAGATATCAAAAATTCTCTTTTTCATAAACTTTTTTTTTTAACCTTTTGTAAGTGCTGTTTTTAACGTATCCTAGTTCAAAACGAAAAGCTTTAAGCTCATCTTGTTCTCACCTTTTTGTCACTTAGCACGTTCTTCCAAGCTCTTCATTTAATAACAATAGACAGTTCCTTAAGTAAAAAAAAGTGGCTAATCGAAAAGCTGTTTCACTTATTTTCAACTTTTCTACATTTCCCACCTTAATAATCCAATATTTATTTTTAATGTTGCAAAATTGTTTCTCTAGAATGGCGGACGCAGCAGGAGCAGCTCCAGCCGGTGGTCGCGGTGGATTCCGTGGCGGTTTCGGCGGTGGGGGTCGAGGTATGTTAGATATATTTATAACTTTTTTTTTTTCTCGTGCAAATGTCAATTTCTTTAGAGCGGTGACCAGGGTTTGAAATGGGAAAAAGAAATTTCTAAACAATCTGTGCGACTAACTTTAAAAAAACTAGGCATAAGTGCACATAACCTCGGAGCATTCTTTTTTAAATGAAAAAAAAAAACGGACTTGCATGTTTATATAGAGTTACTGGAGTTTCGCAATTTATGGATTCACAAGAGTGTTGCTATTTTAGGTTAACTGGAGGTTCAAGATTTAAGAAATCACTTTACACATCTTTTTTGGCTAAGTTTGTGGATGTTTTGGTCGCCTGAGGTTTTGTAAGTTTTTGTCAGAGTTTCTATATGACAATCACCAAAATTTGGGTGGTTTACAATATCCGCAATTTGTAGATTGATGTAGTGCCAATTTTAGGACTCTCGAATTTGGTTCAGGTAAGTTTTAGCTCCCGGATTTGTCGCTAAGTCAAAACGACATCAAACCTGGCTCAAGTCAAGTCTGTTGCCACCTTGAAGTGACAACAAATATTCGACGAAAACAATTGATGGGAAAATTTCATTAACTAGACAATAATCTGGCATAAAGGACCGAAGATTTTGAAAAAATTCGGAAATTAACCATTCGATGCAACATAATGTAAACAAGCTAAAATAACATAACAGGTTCTAAAGCAATGTATGATTATTTTAAATAATATTGCCGTAAAAATCGGGGTCGGCTTATACACGAGACTTCAAATTTCCAAAAAAAATCATTTTCATAAAAAAAACAAAATTCAATCAAACTTAAGGTTTAGATACTATCTATTAAAAATAAGGACCCAAAAGCGGTTAAATCTTGAAGATGAAATAAGATTGGTATCTATTCACGGTATCCACCATAATGATACTTAATTGTTAGTTCTCGACGTGATGCGTATTTTGCACGTGTAGCTCTGGCACAGGGCAGTTCAGTCAACCAGTCTTTAAGGTGTAAAAAAAACATCGGTCCGTGACCTTGGCAGCATAGTCTTCACGCTTCACTGAACTTCGTTTCAACTGAGATTCTCCATTCAGGGTCGGCAATGTCAAGGACACTCGGAGATGAAACCCGTTTTATTTTCATTGGGGTTGAAATTTAGCTTGCAAAATAAATAAAAATTACGATCCCCTTATGAACCGGTTTCTTCTTATTTTCTTCAGAAGGCTGGCCTTATTTCCTACCTCCACTTATTCACGGGTTACTGATTTTGGAAGGATATTTGGTTTAAAAATGGGGGGGTCGGGTTATACACGAGTATATACGGTAATGCTATTTAAAAATTAATAAGGAAAACGCGCCAGATTAACTAATAAACTAGTAGGGTAGAACTGTAACTTAATTCTCAATAGGAAATAAAATATTTATTTAAATAGAATACATTAATTACTTAAAACGGTCAAATATATAATTAAAAATAGATTGATATTTTAGCTTCATGCACCTACGTAAATAAGCATTGCTACTGTGTGAAAAGTAGCAAGTTTGATTGTCGACCAGGTTTTTTTAGCCAATACAAAGTGGAAAGATTGCCAAATTTGGTGAATTTCGCTTGAACCACGATATTTGGCAATCTCACTAATTTTGTGTTGCCGTAAAATAGATTTGGTGGAGTTGCCAGGTTGGTGACCTAATTGCCAAGAGTTATAACTTACTTTAGCCCCGAATTTTTGCGATCATAGGATCACACAAAGGTTTTAAAAAATTAGGATATAGATAAAGATATTTAAGATAATTATTTTTGGTGAGATTCTTGGAAGCCACAATTTATAAATCTTCATTAAAGTTTAACTGTAAATTGTTTAAGTTTATTAAAATATTTTCATATCAAACTCGTTTTTTAACTTCATGTCAACGTTTTCTTCCAGGTGGCCGGGGCGGTCGTGGTGGTAGGGGTCGTGGCCGGGGCGGTAGAGGCCGCGGTCGTGGCAAGGAAGAGAAGGAGTGGGTGCCCGTCACTAAGCTGGGCAGGCTGGTGAAGGACGGCAAGATCAAGACACTTGAGGATATCTATCTGTTCTCGCTGCCCATTAAGGTGAGTTTGTAATGTCACAGGATGAGGGGTCGACCGATGCATCAGCATGGATTGTAAAAATACTAAACTTAACTACTAAATACTGAACTAAAAGTGTAAATGGCGTTCACAAAGTCGTGAATAATTGTGGAACAGAACGCTCAGAAATAAAAGATACTTTTTTAAAAATTGTGAATTAAGTTAATTTTATAATCCCTGGTCATAAAAGGACAGCAGTACTACCTTAATACTACTTTTTTTTAACGGAGTTCTTGAATTGATTAAATGTTTTCCAATACAAGTTAGACACCCTAGTGATTTTTTGGTTTTTGACACTATTTTATGAACAATGATTTAGAGTTTTTATAGTGCCTAATTTTTCTTTTTTAAATTCTTTTAATGATTGTGAGTCGAATAGTATTTAAAAATATTTAACTTGGAATGATTATCGATCATGTGGTAAACTTTTTCAAGAAGGTATCTATCACAGTCCAGCTCCAAGAATAACTTTATATGGTTCTCTTGGCGTTTTACACTGTTTTAAATAAAATGTCAAAGTGAAATGTACTATAGTGCTTCTATAACACTACAGATCTCTCGACCCCCATCTGACAACATATACTAACTATTATTGTAAATGAAAATGCATGTGCCTTTTACAGACATATGTTTTGCTGTTAGATTCCTTACCTTTTATTCCTGCATAGCTGAACTTATTTTTTCTTTATAAATAATGCTCGTTACTGTTTACAGGCCTCCCAAATTGGTCCCCAATCCCCAAAGTCCGCAATTGTAAAACTAGTCCGCAATAGTTCACAATTTAATGGTTAGGTCCCCATTTTACGCATTTTTGTAATTTATAAACGATATTTTAACGGGGGAAAAATCGATAGTTCTTACGATTAATCGCTTTTAGTCCGTAAATTCTTTTATTCAAATTTTTGTTTTTGTTCGAAAAATGGAAAAGTGAATCGTAAAATTTTGATCGCCCTTACTTCAACTAGTGCGAAAATACATCTTGAATGTAATTTATTGTCACGGTAAATCTTCTCCCACGCTTAATGTTCTTATCGGCTTGGTGTTTCGGTCTCCGAGTAAAGAAGGAAGTTAGCTAATGCGGGGGTTTTTATGCCTTCAATCTAAAGTCAAATCTGTACATTTAGTACGCTTTCAACTTTGCCATCCACATCGGCATATGCTTCCGATGTAAGCCGATGTTTTTTTTTTAGGAAAAATAATAGGAAAACTTTCGAACCCATTATTTTTATAATGTAGTTATAGTTCAAGACAGATCGTTCAACCAAACTTCAACACATCGTAATTTTTTGCTAGTTCGCGGCGAAATCGCCGAACATGGTTCGTACCCTCCTTGAAAAGTGCTTGAATTAAAAAAGTTCATTTTCAAGTCCTTAAAAAACGCTTGGGGGGGGGGGATCCGTAATATGGATTGCAAAATCGCATCGGAGCAGAAACTTTATGAAAGTAATTTCTGAAGCATGTGATAACTATGCGTCATCTTTAACCTGCGTTACGTGATACCATGATACTTTTATAACTCCATAGTTTTTAAAAATACTGCAGCAAGGCCGAGAATTTTTCGGACAAAATAGCGTCTTAAAAAAAAGTGATTAGACCCCCATACCCGAGACGTCAAATTTTCCACAGCATAACGCCACCGAAAAAAAATCGCCCATTCTCGGTCTACATTTTAGAAACTAAACTTGAATTTCATTAAAAAAAACAAGTTTAAAATATAAATTTTAACAAAAAAGTAAAAAATATATTTAAGTTTGAAGATGAATTAAGATTAGACTTCACACTAAGATGTCTTCAAATATCAACCAAGCGCCAATGCATACCCCTTTTTAAAGAGTAACATTTTCACCTGATCAAAAAAATTTGCTTATTTTGCTGCCTAGTAATTTTCACGCCTCATCCGATGATGCCTCATCGCCTAATAATGATTGACTCTGCGTGATCACGCAGTGTCTCGTTGTTCTATAGCTCTGGTTCGGGGCCAACTGAACTAGGATCAACCAGATTCTCCTAATCGAGTGTCCGTGACCTTGGGTCGGCAAGAACAGCTTGAATGTTAGGTTGGGTTTTTTTTAATGTTGGAAACTTTTTTTTCTGTGATTCATACTACAGCCTATAATCGTTTTTTCTAATTTTAGTTTTTTGTTTTTTTGTTTCTAAAAATGGAGGGCGGTTTATACAAGAATAAACAGCTTATATATTCAGGTTTTAAGGTGTTAGTAACTTCTTGAATTTTTTTGAACTGCCCCATAACTGAAAAAGTGCTTAAATTTTTTTCCCTAACAAGTGCACGAACGATGTAATTATTTTTAAAGACAGAAGAACACAAATATGATTTTTTATTTTGTGTTGAACTACGGATATACTACTTTTTTTTTGTTTTGTGTTTTTTATAGAAAAAACAGGATTAAAAAAACAATGAGATTATGATTAAGTACTGCAAATTAACATTCTGCAAATATTTAAAAAAAAATACTGCCCCCCCCCCCCCCCACTTATGACTTTCTTGGTGGGGGGCAAGTTCGCCAAGCACTGCGACCGCAAAGCCCCCCCCCCCCCCCCCCCCCCCCTACTTAATATCTAAAAGATTTCTATCCCATCGCGCTTCAGCTTTTTTTCATATTTTTGTGTTCTCATGGCTGTGTATATAATGATAGAAAGTTATGTGTTTCCAATTGTGTTCAAAGATCAAAATACCTTTGATTAATATTTTAATATTAAGAATATTTATCGGTATGATTCAATTTTTGACTTAATATATAAATTAAAATTCATTCGAAAGTTGTTTATAGAGTAAATTTTAAACCTTTTCATAAAATTTTCTTGACAGTTTTTGTAAAAATATTGCCCATCAGAGCCTTATATAATGGATTAGAAGTGGGGTAGGAGGACTAAAGAAACAAGGATTTACAAACATTTTGTAATCCCCTTTGAGACAAACAAATATCTGTATAATTTTGGTACCCAAAATCCCCAATTTCATTATTTAGGTCCCCATTTTTTCCCATTTTTGGGTTCAAAAAGTGTTGGGGAGGCCTGTGTTTATTAAGGCAGACTAAAAAAAATTTTTGTTCATAAATCAAGATAGTGTAATTACAGTAGAACCCCCGATTACAGTTAATCTTTCATCCGGAAACTTGTAAAACCGACCATCCCTAAGTCAAAATCAGAAGATTTCTCCAAGGTTTTACTCTGTTGTTCGCAAACGAAACCAATCTCAGTAATATACTGCGATTCTAAAGTGAAATCTAATCTTTGACAATACTGAAATCAGCAAAACTTCCATGATTCAAAAAGTATCTCCTGCGATTCTGAGATGGGGAATTTGACACTACTGAAATCAGGTTCAATTTTCCTCAGTTTTGGGGTACACTTGGGACAATCTCTGATACCTACTATATAAAAAAATAATCCTAGAACTTTGTTTGAAAGAATGTTTTTTAGCACTTGCTTTTTGCCTCAGTTTCAAAGATAGCTTGACACTACAATTGAATGTTGGCTCCAAACTTTGAATTGTAGTGTAGTGGGGATTTCGGATGTTGGCAGATTTGAGGTTCCTGGACTTGTGGCCTTCCTTTGTACTATAAGTTTTACTATTTTATTTGGTTAAAATACCTATCTCTACTAGGGATCGACCGATGGCGAATTTCGGCCGATGGGCCGATGCCGCTTTTGGCCGATTTTTTTCAAAGTTACATCGGCCCCGATGGGCCCATTTTTTCCCCCCCCCCTTCCATCGGCCCCTGGGCCGATGGCCGATGGAAAAAAAAAAAACAAAATTCGTTAAAACCCCTGCAACCATAAAAAAAGGAAAAATTAACGCGTCCCCCCGATTTTCATATTTTTTTAAAATTCTATGTCTGTGGGTTTGATTTTTGCTTTTTTTAATTTTTTTAAAATTTTAAAATAATAATAAGTAGTAGTGTAAATTTATCGTATCTTACAAATAAAATTTACAAAAACTTTTTTTAAATGAATGGGATCAGGGGGGGGCCTTGGGATCACTGATACCCTAAATATTTTTTTTTGAGCTAAAAGTCGATGCTTTTTTTTTTTTTCGCTCGTAAGATTAAACAAGAAAAACTTGAAAGGAAAATTTATTCATCCCCAAACCCTTTGGCAATCACGTAAAAGATCTGTCTGCTTTTTTTATAACGGGTCAGGCAAGAAACACACGCAATCAATTTTTTTAATCTAAATGAAATGCTTACTCGTCTTAAAAAAAAAATGTTTCCGCCGAAGTTCAATTA
>JAFNEN010002545.1:0-13678 GCA_019343175.1 Oedothorax gibbosus
AATGCTATAAAAATTACTATGTTTGAATGTTACCAAATTGGCAAAGATCTGAAGGACCACACTGTAGCATATAAAACTCTCGCACCCTTAACTCTGTAAATTTTTAACAGTTTTGCTGCGTCGTTTTTTGTTAAACAAGTAATAGGAATACAATAATCTAATCCTTTTTATATGATGCGCTAAAGCATCATCCGCAGTGAAAGTGTTCAGACCGAATGAGCCCGACTAAACGCAGGTTTCCAAACCAAAGTGCATGTGCATCATCATGCACTGCATCTGTGGTGATCCAATGAAAAAAAAATATTTTCTAAGCCACATTTCTCCGGCAGGCTGTATTGAATATTTTTAAAAATTTTTTTTTTTTTTTTATTTAATAAATTAGCTAAATTACTTTTCTCCATAACCCCACTTTTTAAAATTTTTTCGAATATCTTTTTTAATTTCCAAATAAATAATTTTACTAAACAATTCGAACCAATTTCAAAAAGTGGGATTTAGAGACATGTCTGTCGCAAAACTATATGATATGGAAAAAAAAAAATTGTAAAAAATATTCAATACAGCCGGAGAAATGTAGTTTAAAAAAAATATTTTTTATACGATTATCACAGAGCTACTTTGGTTTGAAGATCCGCCGTCAATCGATCTCATTCACCCTTAAGTTAGTAGCTCATTTCGAATAAGCATATTATAGCTTGGTTTAAGAGCACTGACTATCTTTTTGTGTGCATGCCTCATTAGCAACGACGATCCATAGATGTCGCTGACCTTGGGCTGTCAAGATATTTGATTGTTTGATTTCAGTTACTTTCTCCAGCGAGCGAATTTCGAGACACTGTCTAGAGCACCTACAATTGAAGAGCTTAAATGAAGAACGTGCTAAGTGACAAAAAGATGAGAACGAGAAAATGAGTTTTAAAGTGTATCGTTTGCACTCAGATCTGTTAAAAAAAAGGAACTTGCAAAACCGTAAAAAATATACTAAACTTAAAGTTGATGAAAAAGTGGAAACTTGTTATCGTTATATTAATTAGTTTGATATTTATGGACGCAAAAATCTCATTTTTCAAAAATGTCACTTAGCACGTTCTTACACTAAGCTCTTCAATTGTTTTTTTTATTTATCTGTTCTGTCGTCTTCGGGATCTTTCTCTCCCACCCACCACGCTAGGAGTTAGAAAATTAGAATAGATTTCTACAAAAGGGAGGATGGATGGGTTTCAACGGCTCAACTCCAGGGCTAATTACCATCTACCTTTTGATGAGTTCTTAGAATATGGACTAGTTAATGCGACGCCTAATTTAAGTTTTTTTTTTACTTTCAATTACCTAACATGGGGCTGGGGAGCCAAGTCGGTTAGGCATCCGCCTAGCATGCGAAAGGTCCCAGGTTCGAGTACGGGCATCGCTAAAATAACTGCCGATCTATAAACGGCCCGTGCAGCCAAAAATGTCCGACGAATAATACCCCGTGTAGAGGGAGTGCACGTTAAATATCCTTCAAAGTCCTAACGCTGCGTACGATGTCGCCCTTAACGGTTGAGTTGGGTGCCTACTCAGGTGGATGGCCCTCGTGTAGCTCTAGTGCGACGATAATTCAAACTAAACCTACTCTGGTGTCGGCTCGTCACTTAACTGTGGTTCTAAAATACGACGCCCGTCGCCAATAGCCCTCATGTAGCTCTAGTGCGACGATATTTCAAACTAAACTAAACAATTACCTAACATGAAATTTATTTTGATAAAAGTATTATTACGATGGTGTCGAAAATCCGAAATGGTGATTTTGTTTATTTTTACGCGTCTTAGAAGGTGCTGATTCTAAAAAAGCTGATTTTGAATATTGGTTCTATCTGAAACCACACTAGAGCTTGAAGTGAAAAAAGGCTACAGACTTCAAGTTTTGGTACACGAACTTCATATTAAGGTTTTCGTGAAAATAAACATCTACTCTTATAAACTATATTAATCTTACCAAACCACGGCTGAAAGAACAGCAAGAGAAACAGTTTTAACAGTTTGTACGAAATTATGAGGAACTTTGTAAAGTCCCATCATTTAAACAATGTACGAAATCAATCACAATTTTAACAATGTACCAAATCAATTGCAATTTTAATAATGTACAAAATCAATTTCAATTTTAACAATGTTAAAAAAAAATAGCACTTACAATTTTAACAATGTACAAAATACATTAGAAATTATAATTTTAACAATGTACAAAATCACGAGGAACTTTCTAAAGTAGCACCATTTTTTGAAAGCCGATTAATACCATCGATCTTTTGAATACTGAATAACATCATCTGTATTTGGCACAATATTTCACTTCTTGACAGGGGAATGTGTTAAAATGTTATAAATCTCTTTTAAGCGTCTATCCAACATCTGTTGAAGATTATCCGTATTTTATTTGTGAATCGACCTTCGAATGTATTTACGTAAAAAAATAATTACATATCCCAGATGTTTTCAAACCGAATATAATTTTAGTTCTTGTCCTTATATTTAGATTGAGTTTAATTAGAGTGAAAGTTGTGTGAAATTCAAGTAAAATACTATTTAAATTCGAAATCTTTAAAATTTATAAAGAATAGTTAAAAAAATATAATATTAAACCTCAACTTCAACTATCTTACATGGCTGGGGAGCTCAGTCGGTTAAGGCGTTCGCCTTGCATGCGAAAGGTCTCAGATTCGGGACCGAGCATCTCCAAAATAACTGCCGATCTACACTCTTAAAACAAACGAGCGGTTTTAACTCAGTCTGAGTTAATTTAAACTCCTTTCCGGTGCCAAAAATGCACTTCTCCTTTAGGAGTGAATTTCACTCTTTTGTTTTAAGAGTGTATAAACGCCCAAAATGTCCTACCCCCGCCTAGAGGGAGTGCACGTTAAATATGCTTCAAAGTCGAAACACAGCGTACGATGTCGCCCTTAACGGTTGCGTTGGGTGCCTACTCAGATGTCAGCTCGTCACTTGACTGTGGTTTTAAATTACGACGCCCGTCTCCAATATCCCTCGTATAGCTCAACTGTGACGATAATTCAAACTATCTTATCTTACTTTAACATTACAGTCCCTGGACAAATTATTAGACGCACTGTATTTTTTTTTGTAATTTTAATGTTCTTAAGAGTTTTTATGCAGTAATGGTATATTTAAACTACAATATTATTGATTTTTATTTAAAAGAATTGTTGTAGAGTACATATTTGTATTGTTTTAACATATGGCAACACTGTGTCGACAAAAGTGATACATAAACCCGTAAACATGTACAAACCTGTACCAGCTCCTAGAAAAGATTTATTTTTTGTGTGGAATCATCATCCTCAAATCAGGAGACAGTACAGTCTTGCATTGATAGCATGCCGCGCAGAATTAAAGCTTTGATAGCGGCTAAAGGTGGCTCAACTCAATATTGACTTTTACTAACATTAATTTCACTTTTCTTTCAAACTTAATAAACTTATGCTTTTCTAAATTAATGCTGTTTTTTTTTTAGGGTCAAATGAATCGGTAATTGATTGGATAATATAAAAAATAAAAAAAACAAATCAATTTAAAATAATAAAAACGTACAATATCACCCGGTAATTAATATTTACATGAAATCTTGCAGTGCGTCTAATAATTTGTCCAGGGACTGTATAACCAACGAATTTACTATAGCCTACATATAAAACAAGAAATAATTAAGGAGAAAAAAGAAAATATTTGCTCACATTAACCTTTTTAGCGGTCTCCTGGAAAAGAACAAATATCATTACTTTTAAACGCACAATAAATGTGAGAAGGGAACAGACTCCTAATGGGGATGGATATGCTTTTTTTAAAAATTATACTTTAATGTTTCTAAAATTAGACTTAAGATTCTTTATACTAATCCGAATAAAAAAGCAATACTAACAAGAAACAATGCAATTTATAAATTTAAACTAATTTTTGTGTTTTGAAAAGATAGAAATATTTGCGAGAAAACTTTATACAAAAATAGTGCAATTTTATTCTTCTTATTGTTAGAGAGCCAAATGTTGCGATTGTAACTAACTATAAAACAAACTACCCACAATAACATATCATTCAAACTGATTTTATCTTCGGAAACCTATTTTTTCCAAACCAGTTGATCATTTTCACAACCTTTGAATTATTCAAAACGAAAATGCACAAAATGAGTTGAATCATGAGTTGCACAAGCGCCCCAAATTTCTTTATTAAGGGGATACGGTACTAAAAAATTGGTCAAAATATCAATTTTTCAGTTTTTACTTCTTATTATTCACAATATCTTTCTGAACATATACAGAAGGTTTCATAATGATATCTTCTGTAGAAAAAAAAAGTTATTAAATATTTTCTGGAGTCATTCCTATAAGTTTGATTACGTATTTCGTCTGCTTTCAACCTTTTTTCTCTGTTTCGCGTTTTTCAATTTTTGTGTTAAATAAATCCCTAAGGCTCTTTTGCTGATTAACATAGAATTTTGAAATTTTTTAACCTGTGTTATTTTACCGTTAAAACCCGAAATCAGCTGGAACTAGAATTAGCTATTGGGAACTAGTTTTAACTGAGACCATTAGTTAAAACTAGTTTCCACTAGCTAAAATCAGTCATCCCCAGCTAATACTGGTTTTAGCAAAATAGATTTATTCAAACTAGATTTAACTATAAAAAAACTTATTACTCTATTAGATAAAACTAGAATTAACTGAAAATAACTCAATTTAGGATAATAGGTTTGGTTTAGTTTAGTTATTCGAATTATTGCTGAAATTCAATGACGGCGTCATGGTTATTGGAAGACTCCTATAAGAACGGTACTCTGCGTTTTTTTTAAGGACTACATTGTCGTAATACTATTATAAAATTCATCTTTTCAAACATTTAAAAATAAATTCATGTTTAATTAATGAAGCAAAGTGGGAGATCTTAACTTTTATCTGAAACATGTCATATAATTCTAGTTTTCGCTAATTACAACTAGTTTTAACCAATGCAATTGGTTCAAACTAATATTAGCTAGGGAATTCTAGTTTTGGCTATGGAAACTAGTTTTAAACTAATGGCCTCAGTTAAACTAGTTCTCACGAGTTAATTCTAGTTTTAGCTGATATCGGGTTTTAACGGTAACATATAAATATGGTGCACAAAATTGTGCATGGAATAAGGTCTACTACGCATAGTAGGTTTTTTTTAATGTTGAATTCAATAATTTGTAATTTTTTTGTGAATTTTAGTATAAATGCATGTTACTTTTTAACTGTAGCTCACATTTTAAAATCCTTTCACAGTTCTTGAACAAATAGTACTAAAAACAAACTATAAAAGTTTGGTGAAGTTATTCTCAAAATTGAAAGAGGAGTAGTGTTTTTAAAAAGTTCAAAATTTTGACTTTTTTTTAAATAAATAAAAAACTACTAGTAAATATTTGTTTTTAATGCTAGAAAATGTTTATTTAGAGTGAACATTATATAAAACCACTATAATTTACAAGTTTATGTTATTATTTATAGAAATAATGCTTTGGGTAACGTATCCCCTCAAACGAATAACAGCAACAGAGAACAATTTTTCATTCAAAATCAACGTAACTGTTCCTATCTAAATACCGGTCATTTGGTCGTTTGTTACCACCTGATTCACCGACCCAGGTTCGATTCCTGGAAACTTTTTGCCCAGCCATATACTTTCCGGAAGGTGACGGGTTCGAAACCCTCCCGCCCCCATCTCTGTATGCGAGATTAAGGCAGACACACAAACCTGTAATCAGACAACACGACCCAATTGAAACTTCAAAATGAGTTACAGTGGCCGCGGTTGGTAATTTAGGTGTGCGTTTTCTAGAAAGTCGTTATCTAGACGGACTGAGTTGGTAGGTTTTTTTGTTATTTATGGAAAAATGTTCGCTAATTAATCTTAAATTGGAATGTTCCTGTAAATGGTGAAGACGTTTTAATATTTCCTCATAAAGGAATCTTTTTCAGGAACCCTTTAGTTTTAGTTTTTTAATTATCGTTGATAGAGCTAACGGGGGTACTGGCGACGGGGGTTTTTAGAACCACATTCAAGTGACGAGGGAACACCTTTAAGTGTACCTAAAGTATGCCTCCGTTATGGAAAATTTTTGCTCTTAGAAAATTTTAGAAAGCAATATAGTTTTTTGTCAACGGCAGGGAAAATAGAATTGGTTGGTAGACAATTTTCAGGCTTGTTGCTTGGTCACAAAAAACCCGCCCTTATAAAACCCTTTGTCAAAAGGAAAGGACACGACATACACACAAATAAAGAAGATGCTGTACTATCGCCACCTCCACAATTTAGACAGGTTCCTGAAGGAAGGGAAATAGTCTCCAGGGGCCCCTGTAACCGTGGAAACCCCTGCGCAATGCCCAAAACCACAGGTTTTTTAAAAACCCAAAAACATTTTTAACGAGCACGTACTACCAATCCGGGTTTTGGGTCTTTAGAGGGTCGAGACTCGATCGGGGGCCCCTTCCGCCCCCCGAGACCGAGCCCCAAAACCACTAGGCCCCCCACGTCCCCTGATATAGAAATGCTCCTCTCGCGATTTTTATTAAATTTTTGGAAATTTTCCCCCAAATTTTGGGTTTTTGGTTACTTTATCAACAAAATTTTTTATATTGAAACAAAACTATATTGTTACGTTGCCATTTTTACGCAATTTGATTTTTAAACAACAAAAAATTTTTGGCAAAAAAATGGTTTTTTTTTTGTTTGGGGATCTTTTAAAAACAAATTAGGAATTTTTAAGACAACTAAAATTTTTTAATTTATTAAAAAAAAAATTTTGCAATTATTTTTTTTCCCTTACTTTTAAATTAAAGGGAACCCCAATTTTTCCAAACAGGCTTCAGGGAAATAGCGCCCCAATTTGGGGGGTTTAAAAACCCCTTTTTTTTTTTCTAGCCCAAAAATGGGGAAATTTGCAAATAAAAAGGGGATCGAAAACTTTTTTTTGGGATAATTTTTTTAGGGAGAATCAATTACCTTTTTTAAAATTAAAAAAATAAAAAAAACATTGCTTTTTAAAAAAGCGAACCTATAGGAAAAAAACAAATCTCTTTCAGGGGGAAAAAAAACAATTTTTTCCCAAACCCCGTTCCTTCTCGTTTTTTTACCGAATTTAAAAAGGGGAACTTTTTCTATCTTCAAAAATGCCTTATAAGCTCAGGTCCCCGCCCCCATATTTTACCCCGGTTTGGTTTTTGAGGTTTTGTCATAATAAATCTCTTGAAGTTTTGGGGCCATTTTTCATTAAAAACCAAAAAACCTCTGCAAAAATTTTAAGGAAGGATAGCACGACTTTGGGTTTGGGTTTTGGTTGGGGGAAAAAATATTAAGGTTTGTTTTGCTCGGCAGAAAAACCCCTTAAAAAAACCTTGTAAAATAAGAAAAGCCAACACACAAATAAGTGGACCCAAAACCTAAACTAGTTATTTTTTCAAAAAACCCCAAAAAAACTGGATAGAAAGTAATTATTACAATTTGGGGGTTTTTTTAATTTTTTAAAAAAATGAAATCCATCAAAATTGGCACTTGATAAAAATTTTAAAAAAATTTTTTGGGGAACAATTACCATATAATTACTCCCCGATTTTAGATAAGGCCAAAATTCAGAAGGAAACGGAAGTAAACGCTCAGAACCTTTGGGCAATTTTCCCCCTTTTGCAGGCACAGTTTTCGCTATTTTTCTTAAAATTTAAAATTGAAATTTTTTTTTTTTTTTTAAAAAAATTTTTTCGCTTTCGTAATTTTTTCTTTTAGATACGGCGCTTTTTTCCATATTTTTTCAAGAAAATGTCACTAAAATATAAAGAAACTTTAAAAATTTTTTAAAGCAAGGTATGTGACTATCCTTTTTTTTTTTTTTTTTAAAATCCCTTAAAAATCTTTTCCGTTTTAAAATTTCTGCAAGAACAAAGGTTTGTAAACGCTCTTCGAAAAAATTTTAAAGTTTTTTCCTTTAAATCTTAAGTATTATTGCAGTATTTAAATCACTAATACTTAAAAATTTTTTTTTTAAAATAATTTTTTTACATAAAATTAAAAAAAAACTCGGAAAAAAAATTTTTCAATAAAAAATAATCAAAAGAAAAAAACGGGCATTTTCCCAAAATTTGGTCGTTTTTGATTCCCCCATTTGGATCAAAACAAATCAACCCCCCTTTGAAAACCGCCCCGGGTTTTTAAATAGCCCCGGGGGAAAAACCAAGTTTCCTTTCAAAGCACTAAAAAAATACAAAAAAAAAAAACTCGCATGTCCCCCCTCGCACCCCCCCCCAAAAAGGGGTTTTTTCTAGGGAAAAAGCCCCCCCCCCCCTGGCCCCCCCCATTCCATGTAAACCCCCCCCCCCCTTTAAAAACCTAGCCCCCAATAATTAACCCGGGAAAGGGGGGTTCCGTAAGGGGGCTGGTTTCAAAAATTTTTTACCTTGCTTCATTTTTTTAACAAAATTCAATTCAAATTTCAAATTTCAAAGTTTAAATCAAATTTAAACGAAATGTTCCCCCAAAATTTTGACTTTTTCCTTTTTTAAAAACTTGTTCTAAATTTTTTAAAAATAAAATTAAAAATTAATTTTTAAAAGAAATTTTTTTTTTTTACAAAATTTAAACAAAAAAAAAAAAGGGGGGAAGTATCTTAAATTAAATTTTTTCTAAGACACAAACCGTTAAAATATTCCAATAATTTTTTTGAATGCTTCGAAAATGTCCCTTTTTTCCTAGATTTTTCTATTGGGGGACACCGGAGGGGGCGTCAAAGAAGACTCTTTTTGGTGGTGTCTTTTTGTTGTCGTGTTGGCGCCTCTGATGTGGATGGAAAAGTCCCCCACCACGTTTTTTTTGGGGGTTTTGGGGAAAAAATTTTCCGGGGAGGGGGCCCGGTACTTTTGAAGTATGAGATTTGGATCGTTTTACTTGTGTGTTTCGTGTGTGGTTGGAAGGGGGCCCCGTGTTTAGTCTTTAAGTTATTAAAAATCGATTATTTTTCGCGGGGAAAATTGAGGATGGGGCGGGTGCTTGTTTTTTTTCTGGATTTTTTAAAAATAAAAAATTAACACGATTTCTAAAAGTGGTATACTTGGGAACTTTCACTTCCTCGAGGTTAGTTGACTTTTGACCTCCTGCCGTGAAATTTCTTAAAAAACTCCCGGGGCTAAAATGGGGCCCCCTTTTAGATTTTACCTAATCATGCTCCAAGCAGTTCCAACTACAAATGCAAAAGGGTCCTTGGGGAACATTGATAAAAAGGGGGTTGGAAAATCCGAGAACATGGTGACAGCAGAAAAAGAGTTCCCTGGTCGTTTTCCCAAAGCGACGAGGTCGTAGAACATCCAAAGAAATTAAACATCCCCCAAGGAGGAAAGCGCCACGAATACTCCGCAAGAAACCTCGCAAAACAGGCTTTTTGGGGGTGGCTTGGAGAGTAACCAAAACGCCCGGGTCGGAAATAAAAAATCCTTTTTCCAGCAACCCTCCAAAAGAACGACGAATTGATGAATTCCCACAATGAACCGGAAAAAACCCTCACTGGAAAGAATTTCTTCCAAGAGGGGGCGGGCTGAGCCCCCCAAAGGGTTAAAACCCCGCAGGAAAACCCAGAGAAGGTCCGCTCGGGGAAAGGGACTTCCTGGCCAAAAAGAATTTTCTCCGCCAAAACCCCTTCAACTTTAGACAAAAGTACAGTGGGCAGGTAACGGTGCCAAAAATTTTACCGAAGCTCCCACGATTTTTTTCCAGATACGAGGTATCAAAAAGGAAAAATTTTACTCGTCGCCGAATGGGCAAAAGTAAGAATCACCTATAGATGTGGTCGTTAAAAAGGCACAAAAACTTTGTCCGTACAAAAGTCCCTTTCAAATTGTGCGAAATTGAAAGAACCCCCAAGAGATATTGAAAAGGGGCAAAAATCTTTGACTCCTTTCAAAAAAGGGGGAGGGTAAAAATTGGGGTAAAATTTTGAGGGTTTAAAAAACCCAAAGTAGGGATCCAAAAAGATGGGGTCGAACTTGAAGCCCAAAAGTAAGGCCAAAAATTAGAACCCCAAGAAGAAATATGAACAGGTAGAGGTTCTGAAGAAAGAAGAACTACTTGGTGTTTTAGGAATTCCAGTGAAAAGTTACACCCGAACCAAAAACTTTGGCTTTTTCCACCACGGGTAATTAAATTAAATGTGAATGAGCCCAAATGCCCGGGCCGGGGCTCCAAACCAAAGGGGGCCTCAAATTAAACCAAAGGAAAAAAATTTTTCTAAGCTAAATTTCCCGGTTATTTTTTCTTGAACTGCTTTTTTATTTAAATGGTGCTTACAGGTTTCTTAATTCCCCCTTTTTTAAATGGGTTTTTAATTTTTGGTAAAATTTTTCTTAAAAATTTTAAAAAAAAAATATTGAAAACCCTTTTAAAATGGGGTTTTAAATGGGCCCAGCTACTTACAGGTTCTAAACCGTAAAAACGAGATGATTTTCAAAAAAAAAAAAAAAACGTTTTTAAAAATTTTCCTGCAGCCAAAAAGGGGGGGTTGAAAAATGTTTTTAAAAAATTGGATTAACCAGGGGATTTGGTTTAAGACCCCGATCATTCGGGTCATTCGCCCTTTCTATCTTTTTCAAAACGGGACGGGGTTTTTTCCGTGAGACCCTATCTACAAAAAAACATAATTTTGTTATAGTAAAATTTTTAACACAAAATAAAAAATTAAATAGATGGGTCATTTTCAGGAAAAAATTGTCCATCTCTTTTTTTAATACAGCTTAACCTACTATTGGGGGAATTGTAAATATGTCATCAAAAAAAAACTCTTTCAGGGTTTTTTTTTTAAAAAAAATTTTTAACCTTTTTTTTTTTTGAATTGCCCGTACCCAAACAGTCAATTAAAATGGGAAACGAAATAAAACAAAATTTTTCGTTATTTTTCTTTCGTTTGTTGTGAGTGTTTTTTTTTACCTTGATGACGACTTTTTACTTTTTTTTTAACAAATGTTATTAATACCCTGTTTAAACAGAATGATTATGGGTTTCATAATCTAAATTCCAATTTCTTTTTTTATTTCGAATTTTTTGTATGCTAAAAAGTCAATGTTTAAAAATGTAACAAAATCAATTTGGGGGGAAAGTTCTCAATTTTTTTTCCTAATTTAAAAATCACCCTTTTCTTGAAAATTTTTTTTTTCCGCAAATTTTTTTTAAGCATTATTAATCTTTAGTAAAATTTTAAATTGAATTTTTGAAACGGGGCATAAATTTTGGAAAAAAAACATATTTTTTTTTTTGGGGTAAAAAACCCAAAAATTTAAAAAAAAAACAAAAATTTAAAATTTTTTTTTTAAAAAAATAAACTTCCGAATTTTCTTATTCCCTGGGGTAATTCTATTAAAATGAAAATCTTATTTAAAAAAAAAAAAATTTGGGATAGTTTTTTCCCAAAAAAATTTTTTTTTTTTTTTAAATTTGGGGAAAATTTTTTTTTTTTTTAAGAAAAGCTATAATATGCCCCCCAAAATATTACAAACTGAGAAAAGGGGAAATTTTTAAAAATTTAAAAAGGTTTTTTAAGTACTTCGGGGAAAATTTTTAAAAAAAAACCCCGCTTTTTTTTGCTAAAAATATTTTCCAAATTTGGGGTTTTTGGGAATTTAAAAATTTTTTTTAAAATTTTTTGCGTTTAAACTATCAGACTTTAAATACCAAGTATTTCTTTTGTTTTTTTTTAAAATTTTTTTTAATTTTCTTTTAAAAAAAAAAATTTTTTAAAAATAACCCCCTTAAAAAAATTAAAATTTCCCCCAGCATCTCTTTAAAATTGGGCCCGGGGCCCGCCGGGGGCCCCTTTCAGCTCTGGTAAACCAAGGGCTTTTAGGGGTTTTTTCATATTTCCCCGGGTTGGGGGGGTAAAACCCCAGGGGGGGCCCCCTTTTAAGATTTTTTCCCCCAACATTTTTTTTTTCCCCACTTATCGCCTCATTTGGGGGGAAAAGAAAAATGGAGGAAATCTCCCCCAAAATTTAAAAAATTCTACCCCCGGGTTTTGAGCCCTTTAAAAACCCAAAAAAACCACGGGGCCCCTCTATAAACCCCTTGGTGTCATTTTCCAAATTTTTATTCAGAGCCTCATTTTAAAAAAATAAATGCCCTTTTTTTTTTAATACCCTCGAAAAAAAATGATTTTTATCTTTAAAATGTTTACTGATTTTTTACGAATGTAAATAAAATTATAAACAACAAATAGAGGAGATTTCGACAAATAAAAATATGTATAGTTATCCATAAAATACGTTACGGACGTTTTGGACGCTCTAATAAAAACCCCCCCCCCCCCCCCCCGATTTCCCGTTTTCGAACGCTGAGTCAACCCTTAATTTTGGGCCGGCCGGGTCACGTGACAACTAGGACCCAAAAAGAAAGCGAAAAATTCGGGGCGCACTGCCAGCGGGGCCGATTTTTCCTTAACGGTCCGAAACCGCCTTAACGGTTTGGCGTTGGGTGCCTACTCCGGTGTCCCGCTCGTCACCCTTTACCCGTGGTTCAAAAAAAACGACGGGGCCGTTTGCCAATTTGCCCTTTGTGTAGCTCTAGTGCGACGATAATTTTAAAAATTTAAAAACTGGGGGTAAACCAAAAATGAGGCCCCGTAGTTTCTTTTTTTGTTCGAGCTGGTTGTTTCATCCCAAAAGGTCCAAATTTTTAAAAACCACTTTTCTGGAAACAGCACCCTCCACGCTGGGGGAGAAAACACAAAATTTTCCATTTCGGATTTCTAACCCCAAACACAAACTTTTTTTTAATCGTATATTTTTTTTTGTTTTGGGAAATGGAAAATAATAAAAAAAAATCCTTAAAATCAAAAAATATATCACTACGTTTTTCCCCGAAAGTAAATGTAATTTTTTAACCCTTTTACGCAAAATAACGGAAAATTTTCTTACTTTTCCGGGAACTTCGCACGGGCGCTCGGCCCGCCAATTTTAAAAATAACTATTATTAAATGAAATTAAAAAAATTTTTTTAAAATTAATTTTAATTGCGGTTTTTTGGGTTTGGGGTTAGGTTATTTTCTTAATCTTGTTCTCTTTGAAAAACGGGGAAGATGGTTAAATTACAATTTTTTTTTTTAAAATTTAAATTTTCAAAAGTTACTATAGTTAGCTCTTTTTTTTAAAAAGGGAACTGCAACTAGTTCCCTTTTCATATTAATTATCTGTAACAGAGTTACTTTTTTTTAAAATTTAAAGGGGAAAAAATTTAAAAAAATTTTTAAAAAAAAAATAACTAACTTTTTTAAAAAATTTTCTTTCCAAATTTCCTTTTTTTTAAATTTTCTTTTTCCGATTTTGGGTAATAAAAAGTAAAAAAAATGTTTTGCTAACAAAACTTAACTTATTGAGAGCCTCAAAAAAAACAACCCTTTCCTTTTCCCCAAGCCAAACTAGACTCATCCCAGACAGCGGCCCTTTTTCCCGATCGGCCCCAAAAAACCCCCTACAACTTTGGCTGGGGGGCGGCGCATGGGAAAAAGCAACGGGCCCCAGCAACCAAAAGGGTATCCATTTTATTTCTCGATCCGACTCCGGAAAAGGGCGAAACATGGCAACCGGAGCTCTGTAGACAATCTCGACAGGGTTTTCCGCATTTCGCTCCTGTCCAGGGG
>JAFNEN010002546.1:0-15714 GCA_019343175.1 Oedothorax gibbosus
TGCCCCACCTCATTATTCTTTAGTGGTCCGACGATACCTGGATCTGTCCTTCCCGAATCATTGGAAAGGGAAAAGGGGGAGCATTGAGTTTCCACCACGTTCCCCGAACTTTACGCTCATGGATTTCTTTTTCTGGGGAGTAGTAAAGGATGTTTATTCCAGAAAACCCGCCACAGTACGCCAGTTGAAGAAATTCATCGATGATGGTTTTAGGACATTCGTGACAACTTGAATTTGTGTCGTTAGTTGAGTTAGTCGTAGAGTGTGAGAGTAGTTAGGTCGTAGAGTGTGAGGTTAGGTTGCAGGAATGCATCAATGTCGAAGGTAGACAATTTGAGCACCTTTAGGATTAAGAATGTAAATATATGTATGTAAATAAAGCTGTCACTTTTGACTATGGTTCTTAATTACGATGCCTGTCTCCAATAACTCTCATGTAGCTCTAGTACAGCTGAGAAAAAAACGATCCACCCTTCGTTTTTCGGCTGCTATTGGTCAAGGCATTTTGTGAAAGGTGTCATTTTTCAGGAAATAGCTTGAGGAATTGCGAACTGGCAACCAAAATTGTATAAGGGGTCGTCTACATATTAAAATGAGTACCAACTTTGAAAATTCCAATAGCAACACCCAATTTTTTTTACATAAAAATGTTCAGCACCTTCAAAATACCCTATGTATAAAAAAGAATTATTTGTTTTGCATTATTTGCCGAGATATTAAAGCATTAATTTTGAACGCGATTAGGGGGAAATCTCCAAATTGAAAAAGGTAATATTTAGGGTGTCTTTTCGAAACGACAAGCTAAGAAAAGGGTTACCATAATCTCGCCAAAAGATTCTAGAATTAAACCTTCTTTACTAATATTATGATTTTTTTTATGTTTTTACCTTTTTTTTTAAATTTTAGATTTTAAAATTCAGAAATAAAATAAAGGGTAGACGAGAAAAAGTTTTAAATTTAAATTAAGTCACACATACGATTATTTATAACGAACAGATTTTCAAATACGATTAGTTACAATCAATAGACAAACATGATTATTACATTTATGTTTTACATTTTATGCAAATTTTTTTTATTCATATTGCTAAAAAAAGTTTGTTTAAAATTCGGCGCACTGGGTCTGGGACATATCCCGACAGCCGAAACCCCGACAAGCCGAAATCCCGAATGAGTCAAAATCCCGAATGGGTCGAAATCCCGAAAATAGATTTTTGTCCATTTCTCGATTTTTATTAGAGATTTTTAATATAGAGATTTTTTTAATATTAGAGATAATTTTTATTTATTTAATTATTTAGCAGTTATTATTTAATCTTAGTTATCATTAGTTAGTCAGTCTTATTTATTAGTCAGTCTAAGTTTATCATCAGTTATTAGTCAGTCCGTTAGTATCAGTCATTCAGTTAGTCAGTCAGTAAGTTAGTAGTCAGTCAGTTAGTCTGTAGTTAGACAGTCAGTTTAGTCAGTACGTTAGTTAGTCAGTCGTTAGTAGTCAGTAAGTTAGTTAGTCAATTAGTCAGTTAGTTAGTCAGTCCGTAGTTAGTCAGTAAGTTAGTTAGTCACTCGTTAGTTATTCCAGAACTGACTAATTATTCAACTTACTGTCAATTAGTTAGTCAGTGAACTGCTGCTCACCTGACTAACGGGACTAACTATCTAACTTACTAACTTACTTACTACTAACTTACTGACTGACTAACACTAAACTAACTACTGACTAACTAACAAACTAACTGACTGACTAACTAACGACTAACTGACTGACTAACTAACTGACTAACTGACTGACTAACTAACTAACTAACGGACTGTAACTAACGACCTACTAACTAACCGACTGACTAACTAACCGACTGACTAACTAACCGACTGACTGACTAACTAACGGACTGACTGACTACATAAGTAACTAATAATAACTAAATAACTAACTAAATAAGTAAATAAATAAGTAATCTCTAATATATATATATTTTTTAAATCGAGAAATGGACAAAAATCTATTTTTTCGGGATTTCGACCCATTCGGGATTTCGTCTATGTCGGGATTATAGCCTTTTGGGATTTCGGCGTTCGAGATTCTGGCTTGTCGGTATTTTTTGGCTTTCAGGATTGTGTCCGGAACCCCGGCTCACTTTATCGCTAATATAAACCACATATTACAAAACGAGAGTTACGATCTTAACACGATATTTAAGGAAAGCAAAATAAAATTACGCAGAATGATTTGGCAATTATTTTTAACCAAGGCAGTGGGCACTAATCATTTTAAATAATCAATGTGGCAACAAAGAAATATACTAAACACCGAATTCCAATAATATTTTAGGGTATTTAATTTTTAATATAAAACACACTTTTTGAAATTGTATTGGAAATAACATACATTCAAAAACATAGTAATCGATATAATTTAATGTTAATTATACAAACAAAATACATTGTATGCACTTGAAACAAGAAAATATTTTTAGACATTTGACAGACATCAATAATTTGAATAAATATTTACCAAAAACGCTTTTCAACCACCAAACGATAATGCAAGTTAGGATCCAATTTGCTAAGTAATTTTTTACACGGTCCCTAAAATTCGTTTTTTTTCAGTATTTTTACAATAACTCGGCAAATAATTATTGTTGAATTAAAAAATTCGGGATTTTGGTTCTACTTGATCTACTTTATCGATTTATGTAACAAAAATTTGGGGTTGCTATTCATGTTTTATTTTTTCTTATTTAAATTTAAATAAAAAATAATAATAATGAAAAATTGATGAAAAAACTAGTGTGATTCGTTTTTGGAAGATTGAGAAGTATATAATGAAAAAAAAATTTGGTTGAATTCATTTTATTTGTGGAGGTATGAATAAAAGTTTGTGGAACTTTTTTAACATTATGGGTGTTCAACTTTAAATGCTTATATCTCAACAAATAAAGCAAATTAATAAATTTTCTTTTGGATCTGGGGTATTTTAAAGATGATAAACATTTTTATATTAAAAAAATTGGGTGTTGCCATTGGAATTTTAAAAGTTGGTACTCGATTTAATATGTAGACGACCCCTTATACAATTTTGGTTGCCAGTTCCCAATTCCTTACGTTATTTCCTGAAAAATGACACCTTTCACAAAATTCCTTGACCAATAGCAGCCGAAAAACGAAGGGTGGATCTTTTTTTTTCCCCAGCTGTACTACGATAATTCAACCAAACTAAACTTAACCTGTATTAAAATAACTGTTTCTGTATAAATAACTGTATACCCAACTAACTGTTAGGCTACTTTTGGGCCACCCTGTATTGTAAATTTAATATAAAAATATAATTTTCAGCCAATAGTTTAGTTTCATTGTCGTCCGATTTAAAGTTGAAGCTAAGAGTTACTTGACACGTTAGAACTCGGTTAACGATTCGTGTAGAAGAAAATTTTCGTTTCTTTAGCAATACCTTTAAAACCTAAAAAGTTAAATGTCAGCCAACCTTTCCGCTTGCGCTAATATTTACTGAAAGTAATGATGTCCAAATTGTACTAGGAACATGTGTACAGCTGGGGGAAAAAACGATCCACCCTTCGTTTTTCGGCTGCTATTGATCAGGGAATTTTGTGAAAGATGTCATTTTTCAGGAAATAGCGTAAGGAATTCAGAACTGGCAACCAAAATTGTATAAAGGGTCGTCTACATATTAAAATGAATACCAACTTTGAAAATTCCAATGGCAACACCCAATTTTTTTTATATAAAAATGTTTATCATCTTCAAAATACCCCAGAAATTTATTAATTTGCATTATTTGTTGAGATATAAGCATTCGAAGTTGAAGGCCCATAATGTTAAAAGAGTTTCACAAACTTTTATTTATACCTCCACAAATAAAATGAATTAAACCAACATTTTTTTTCATTATATACTTCTTAATCTTCCAAAAACAAATCACACAAGTTTTTTCATCAATTTTTAATTTTTATTATTTTTTATTTAAATTTAAGTAAGAAAAAATAAATTATGAATTGCAACCCCAAATTTTTGTTACATAAATCGATAAAGTAGATCAAGTAGAACCAAAATCCCGAATTTTTTAATTCAACAACAATTATTTGCCGAGTTATTGTAAAAATACTGAAAAAAAAACGAATTTTAGGGACCGTGTAAAAAATTACTTAGCAAATTGGACCCTAATTTACATTATCGTTTGGTGGTTGAAAAGCGTTTTTGGTAAATGTTTATTCAAATTATTGATGTCTAAAAATATTTTCTTGTTTCAAGTGCATACAATGTATTTTGTTTGTATAATTAACATTAAATTATATCGATTACTATGTTTTTGAATGTATGTTATTTCCAATATTATTTATAATTATTTTATTATAAAATTTCCAATATGTTATTTCCTCGATTTTTTTTTAAATTATTAGATATTACTTATTTATTTAGTTATTTAGTCAGTTTGTTATTTAGTCAGTTAGTTATTTAGTCAGTTAGTCAGTGCGTTAGTTAGTCAGTCAGTTAGTCAGTCAGTCGGTTAGTTAGTTAGTCAGTCGGTTAGTTAGTCGGTCAGTTAATTAGTCAGTCCGTTAGTTAGTCAGTCCGTAAGTTAGTCAGTCCGTAAGTTAGTCAGTCAGTAAGTTGGTCAGTCAGTTAGTCAGTGAGTCAGTCAGTGAGTCAGTCAGTTAGTCCGTTAAATAGTCCGTTAGTTAGCCAGTCAGTCAATTAGTTAGTCAGTGAGTCAGTCAGTTAGTCCGTTAGTTAGTCCGTTAGTTAGCCAGTCAGTCAATTAGTTAGTCAGTGAGTCAGTCAGTTCTGACTAACTAATTGACAGTCAGTTAGACTAAGTTAGTCAGTCTGGACTAACTAAAGGAGTGACTAACTAACGGAGTGATTAATTGACTGACTGACTAACTAACTGACTGACTGACTTACTAACTAACGGACTGACTAACTGACTAACTAACTGACTGACTGACTTACTAACTAACGGACTGACTAACTAACTGACTGACTAACGGACTAACTAACGGACTGACAGAATGACTAACTAACTGACTGATTAACTAACTGACTAATTAACTGACTGATTAACTGACTGATTAACTAACTGAATGATTAACTGACTAACTGACTGACTAACGATGACTAACTAACTGACTGACTGACTAACTTACTGACTGACTAACTTACTGATGATGACATGACTAACACTGACTGATGACTAACTAACTGACTGACTAACTACTGACTGACTAACGGACTAACTAACTGACTGACAGATGATAACTAACTGACTGATTAACTACTGACTAACTAACTGACTGACTAACTGACTGATTAACTGACTGAATGATAACTGACTAACTACTGACTGACTAACTGACTGACTAACTAACTGACTGACTAACTTACTGACTGACTAACTACTGACTGACTGACTAACTTTAAATGACTGACTGACTAACTAACTGACTGAAATAACTGACTAAATAACTGACAATACAATAAATAATATCTCTAATATTTAAAAAAAATCGAGAAATGGACAAAAATCTATTTTCGGTATTTAGACCCATTCGGGATTTTGACTCATTCGGGATTTCGGCTTGTCGGAATTTTGGTTTGTCGGGATTTCGGCTGTCGGGATATGTCCCAGACCCAGTGTGCCGAATTTTAAACCAACCTTTTGTAGCAATATGAATGAAACAAAAATTTGCATAAAATGTAAAACATAAATGTAATAATTGTGTTTGTCTATCTGATTGTAACTAATCGCATTTGAAAATCTGTTCGTTATAAATAATCGTATATGTGACTTAATTTAAAATTAAAACTTTTTCTCGTCTACCCTTTATTTTGTTTCTGAATTTTAAAATCCAAAATTTAAAAAAAAAGGTAAAAACATAAAAAAAAAAAATCGCAATATTACTGAAGAAGGTTTAATTCTAGCATCTTTTCGCGAGATTATGGTAACCCTTTTGCTAGCTTGTCGTTTCGAAAAAACACCCTAAATATTACCTTTTTCAATTTGGAGATTTCCCCCCAAACGAATTGAAAATTAATGCTTTAATATCTCAGCAAATAATGCAAAATGAATAATTCTATGTTATACCTGGGGTATTTTGAAGTTGCTGAACATTTTTATGTAAAAAAAATTGGGTGTTGCCATTGGAATTTTCAAAGTTGGTACTCATTTTAATATGTAGACGACCCCTTATACAATTTTGGTTGCCAGTTCTTAATTCCTTACGCTATTTATTGAAAAATGACACCTTGCGCAAAATTCCTTGACCAATAGCAACCGAAATATGAAGGGTGGATCGTTTTTTTTTTCCCCAGCTGTACCAAATTCGAAGTCTGTAGCTCTTTTTTACTTTTCAACCTTTTGAAAAACCAAAAAAAAGTAAATGGCAGTTACCATTTACGCATAAGCAATTTTCTTGAAAACCTTATTATGATGCCAAAAACATATTAGGAACTCGTAAGCCAAATTTTAAATCCGTAGTTCTTTTAATTTGCAGCAATATACCTTTAAAAGCCCAAACAGTTGTATATCAATTAACTTTCGTGCATACGCGATTTTCTGGAAAATCTCATCATGTATCTGTCATCATTGATCATCATTTGATCATCAACCTGTTGATCAAATCTCATCAACAGGTACTACGTACCAACTTTGAATTCTCTAGCTCTAGCTGTTTAATTTCGATCTGAAAAGTTATTTCAAACAGACAGAATGACATTCTGACAGACTGACCAATGTTCAAAAACATTTTTTTTTAATCAGCAATCTTCTAAATGTGTCGTAAATTCAAAATCTGCATTTCGGAAGTTTTATCCCATCGCAATACATTTATTTCCTTATATTTCCTATAAAGTAATTAAAGTAAAAATAGGTAATTTAAATTATTCACTTTAAAGAACAAAAAGAATATTTTTTAGGGTAACTTTTGTAACAAAAGATTTTGTGATGGTAATTTAAATTGTAGGTCCATTTTAGCCCCTTGAACTAATAAAATTACTAATGCAATGTGAAAATAGATATACATTATCGTGTATTAATATTTTTTGTAAAAAAAACAGATATTCTTACTGTTAATGCAGAAACCAAAACCACAGCTACAAGAAGCATCTTTATGCCATTTGCCATCTTAACAGTTTGATTATTTTTTGCGAAGAAATAAATAAATGTCAAGTTTTATATCTTCCTTGAAAATCGAATTTAAATAAAGAGTTAAATCAGTCTCATGGGTGTTACTTGTCGTGAATGCATTGCAAAACGAACTAACACTTTTCTAATCCTCGTAATCAAGAACTTATCAAATGAAACAACTGGCCTGTAGAGTGAATGTAATGTAAAAAATTGGGTCCAATTTATTAACGTAATTTCCCAATTAATAATCCAAAAAGATCTTGTCTTTTGACAATTCAACAAAACAAAATGTAAGAACTTTCCATGAAGAAATATTTGCTTTTTGTTGTATATTAGATGGCGTAAAAAATTGTTCCAATTGCGTAAGATAAGTTAGACCTTTCATAGTATGGATTTTTCCAAGAAAAAGTGGTGAGAATTAAATTCATTGAAAAGTACGCTGCGGAAAAAATTAAAGCAATTTTTCGCTATTGATTTTTCATCGCGTTATTTTCTTCAAGTAGATCTCTACCATGAAAATCGAAAAATAATTTGAAATTGTCGAATAAAAATATATTATCAGAAATGATACCTTGCATATTGAAAAATATGTTGTCCACATATGGTAGTCGTTTGGTTCATGTGTTTTTCTTACAATTTAGATAACGTGTATAAGAACTTTTAATAAGAACTAAAATCTTTAATCGTGTTTTTTGGAAACTTATTCCACAGCTTCTTACCTTCTACGAACCGCTAAGGCCCAGAGAAAAATCATCTTACCAAGATAATTTTTCATTTATGTTATTCTATATGTAGCAAACAAACCTATGTTGAGATTTTTGAGAAATATGATTGTCTAAGTTTTAAAAAAATACATTTTACATTGAAAATACGTTCTTTTTCTCAACAAATTTAGTGTCTTTGACAAATAATTTTGCCAAAAAATTATTTTTTTATTATTTTCAAAATGTCTCAACATAGCTTTGTTCTACCCACTTGTATAATGATGTAAAAACAAATCGACTTGAGTCTATAAAATTAAGGCAGGAGTAGGGCTTTGAATATTTGAAAAAATCGGAGTGAAATTTCAACCTTTTTGTCGATAAACTAAAAAAATAAATAATTAAAAAAAAATTACTTAGTTGTTCTAATATTCATATTTTCAACTATACTGAACATTTGAGTGAAAATATTAAGAAATAAAAAATTAAAGCCCTCGAAGGTAGAGCCCTCGAGACCTTAAAGATTTTTATACTTTAGCTATAGCTTTGTTTTATAAAATTGCCATGTCTTTTGTTTCAATGAATAAATATTAGTTATGTATTGATGACATTGTTATCATATTTTTGTTGCATAAATAGAGTCCTTTAGCATTCCATAGGCTAAATTAAATGATGGTATGATTGCAAATTTTACCTCCATTTAAAAAAAATGCCGAGAAAATATAAATGAAAGAAAATGTCCACTTAGTCTCCACGAATAATATTTCTTTGGTAATTAGAAATTTATTTTCTAAACTCAATCGCTTTTAGAATTTTTTCAAACTTCCACTTGCACAAATTACTGAATTAAAATGAACAGGAAAATTCATAAATTTGATTTTCAGACTCAATTTTTGAAATTGGCCGAATAAGAAAGTTTGTAAGATATTTTGGACAATCCCATTTTAAATTTTTAAAAATATACAGAGTGTTCATAAAGTAAGAAATTAACCAATTTAGAAAGCTATTGCCACCCAATTTTAAAAAAAATAAAAAGAAGAAAAATTTTATTTCTTATTCTACTTTGCAAATTGTCTTATGGTAATAATTTAATAACTAAGTTAAAACTTTTTTCTTATAATAAAGCAAGAGCCCAGAGCCCCAAGACCTAAGTTATTTTCTCACGAATGAAATGTATCGGAATCAGCAGTGTTTTCATATACTTTTATTATATGCATACCCACTAGAGTGGATCGACAGCCAATTTACAGGTATCAGGAGCAAAAGGTAGGCAATTTATAAGTTAACTTATGTCATTTTCTCAGGGCTGTTTTTAACGTATGTTTTAGAAAACCTTGTTGAAAGATAACCCTTTCAGTCCCAATGACAATTTGGCATCATCATTTTCGAATTTTTTTTCTGATCGTCTGTAGCCATTTATGATATCAAAAAGCACATCATTTGATTCATCAAACTTTTTTCTATAAGAAAATATTTTTTATTAATCCCAATAGATGTCAGCCCTATTATTTTTTTTATTATGATCAGAAACATGGTGATCTCAAAAGGCATCACTGGGACTGAAAGGGTTAATAATCAATATTGCCAGACACTTTACGCCTGCCGAAACTTTTGCCAGACGCTTTAAAGGTCCCTGTAAAGTTCAGACTTTGTCCCGATCATCCATAGGGGCGCGATATAGCGCTACGTATTTTGTAACTAGACAAAAATTCAATTAAATCGAAGTGATAATATTTCTTCCTTTTTATTGTTTATCGACTTAGCTTTATTTCTGTCACCATAAAAGTAATGAACAATTACAGTCCCCCTCAAAAATTAAAAACAAAGAAAGTTATCATTTCGAGTTAATTTAATTTTTGATTATTTAGAAAATACGTAGCGCCATATCGCGCCACCAGATGCGTGGGACAAAGTCTGAATTTCACAGGGACGTTAAAAGCGTCTAGAAGTTTCGGCCTGCGGAAAGTGTCTGGCAGTATAGAATGGTTAATTCCACGTAAATACATATCACAAGTGAATTTTAAAAATATTTTAAATTCCAGTTGAAACTTTTATATGTGATTTAGAAAAGTTTGAACTGCAAAAATTTTACACAAAAAAATATTATTGTTTTTATCTGTGTCAACACTGAAGTTTCAAAGTTGCTGATTTTTTTGAAAGCATGTGTTATGGTTTTTCATCCTTTGGCATTCTTGAATTTTAAGTTAAGTATGATTTTTTATCAGATTTTTTGATAAAATTATTAAAATACATTATAATAATTATCTTGAAAACACATTTATAATCGGCATCTATAAATAAAAGTTACTTAATTAGAAAGATAAACATCCCCTGTTTTGGCTGTAGTGTAAGTCACGAAAAGACCTAAAAGTTTCTATAACTTTTTAAAATAAGGCTTTGCATCAAAAATTTTAAGATATTTTTTTTTATATCAACTTTTGTGTAATTCCACATCTTTACATTTTAAAATAAAAAGCATTGTTTCTCTATTTATAAAACATTTTAACTTTCTAGTGTAAGTCACAACGTAGTGTTAGTCACAGCTTCTGTTTGATTTATCTATTACAGATTAGCTATAATATTTGTAGATTTCTTATATTTTGATAATTTTGATTTAAGATGGCTATATCAACAGTTAAAAGAAAAAATAAAGCAAAGGTAAAGACTTTAAGCATGTGGTAAATTTCAAACTTTTAAAGAAAATTAAAGCAAAAACCACTTTACGGACAACACTTTAACTAAAAATACGCCATCTCTATTACAATTTTCCAACCGTTAGACAACATTGAATGGCATTTCTCTGCCACCAATGTTGGCCATCTTTACCTTTAGTCATGAAAAAGGACCAATTGATGGACTTGGGGATACAGTGAGGAGGCGATAAAAGCAGCCATACATTCCAGGAAAATTGACCCACATTCTGCTAAAGATTTTTTCACTTTGCATAAGAAATCTGCCCAAACATATCACTATTATACATTTCTAACAACTGTGTAAAAGGCGAAATAGGTAGATTAAATGATATTTGCTCATCAAAGGAAAATAAATATTTCCGATTCCTGACACTCAAAAATTGCTCTGCTTTTTAAATTTAAACAAATACCTACTTAAAACTGCCAATTTTTCATTAAATCCCCAAAAATAGTACACGGCTGATTAAACAAATTTAAATGTTGCAAAAGGAAATACCTCTCAACAAAATTTTGAAAATGAATTTGATGCTAGAAAAGGAGCTTTTAGTTCCTTTTGTAGGAAAATTATCGTTAAATATTTTGTGGGGCAAATGTTAAGTAAAGATGCTTATTCAATAAAACTGAAACCTCTGCAATGGTCGGGAGTTTTTTGCGTGGCCTGAGAAGGAAGGTTTTTCAGAGAATGCTATTGAAGAAAGAATTAAGAAATTACCAGAAACCAACTTTAGGGGACTTGTATAACTTTTTCGAACTATGATTTTACCATGTATGCAATTTTTAACTTACCATGTTCAAAATTATTTGCATATTGTATGTTATTATTGCCTAAATTTCCATATCTGTGATACAATGTATACGATGTAGTGTAAGTCACAAATTGAATGTAGTGTAAGTCACGCACAAAAATGTTAATAAATTAGTTCCTATGATATTTCCACACTTTTTTGCAATTAAATTATTTAACTTTAAACCTTCTACTTAAAATAAGCACTGGTAGAATGTTGATTTACTGTACTATGAAGAAGAAATTAGAGTTTATAATGATAACCAAAAATCGACTTCCTTTCATGTAGTGTAAGTCACATCAGGACATTTTTATTATTTTTTTAGTAAAATATTACATTAAAAAAGTTTTAACTGATTGCTAAAAATACTATATGTTCAGGGGTGAACTGACATACAATATTTTTTTTTGAATAAATAGAAAATAATTATGAACTATGCAAACGAAGTTTGTTAAATCGTCCGATGTAGTGTAAGTCACGCATGGAAATGCCCAGAATATTAACTTTTAAAATATTTTCTAAAACATACGTAAAAATTGGCTTTGAGAAAATAACACAAGTTAACTTATAATTGGGGTGTACCTTCTCTCTGTCTCAGTAAAAATTCTATCTGTGCCTGTCTTAATTGACGAAGGTTTATAAGCGGGTCTCTTATCAAGCACACAAGCCGAAAATGCATGAACCAACAAACTGGCCAACCCTCTGGCTTTCATTCCTATACCTTTTCTTCCTTCAATCGGGACATAACGAGATTTTTTTTCATTCAACATTTCTGTTGTCACCCAAGACCTGAAACATACCCAATACGCACGCAAAAAATATGTGCGTTTCTATAAATAAAAAACATTAAAAAAAAATATTAATTAGAGCGTGGGCCAGAATATGAAACCCTCCCCCCCACCGGGGCAATTTCGGACATACATTTTGGTGTTCGCATTTACATGTACTTTAAGTTTTAGGTGTTTGCCACCTGAGAATTACAGCGTATACCGGAAAGAGCCAAAATCCCTAGGGGGGGGGGGGGTGAAACACTTTATGAATTTTAATTACCACTTAATAAATCAATACATTCAAAAGTAATTTTTTCCCTGTATGGTAATTTAAATAATTTTAAAACCTAAAAAATTCTATGATAGGTTCTATGTTCTCTATTTGCGCATGCACGATTTTCTCAAAAACCTTTTTATGAAGTCCTCCAGGTACTTGGAACTTGCATACCAAATTTAAAGCCCACATATATTTTTTTGTTATTTTGCAGCAATGCCTTTAAAACCAAAAACATTCTATGGCAACTACCCTTTGCGCATGCGCTATTTTCTCGAAAACCTTATACCGGAGGCTAGCATGTACCCCCTTCCTCCGAGGGAAATTTCGACACACATTTTCGTGTATGTATTGACATGTATTTTAAGGTTTTAGGTGTTTTCCACATGGGAATTACAGCGTATATCGGAAAAAACATGAAATGAATAAAAAAGTCCAAACTACTCCATGCTATGGAGGTCAAGGGTATAGTAAACGAACCTCCTAAGATAGAAGAATGTATATATGTAATTGACGGTTTGGCGTATTTTCAGTCTCTCACTAATATTCCAGAAACCTTTGGGGAACTAAAAGAGATTGTCTTGAGCCGCTTTCCAAAATGTCGCAGAATAGATTTCGTTATGGATACTTACCTAGATGTATATATTAAAAACATTGAAAGACTACGTAAGGCTTGTGGAGATACTTTTTTAATAATAGGCCCTAAGACTGAGATTCCATGGGATTGGAAAAAATTCCTTGCTAATGGGAAAAATAAGGAACAACTATTCAATCTGCTACATAGTGAATGGGTTCAGAACAAATATGCCCACTACGTACATGGAAAATATCTTTACTTATCACATAGTGATAAGTGCACTTGGTTCACTAGCGAAGACGGTTTAACCATCAAACATTCAATATAAGAGGACCTATGCTCTTCACAAGAAGAAGCGGATACTAAAAATATATCACACTGCATCCAAGCTTCACAATCTTGTCAAGATAACTTACCCATCAGAGTTAAATCCCCGGACAGAGATGTTTTTATGTTTCTAATAAGGTATGCCAGAAACATTGAAGACAGTTTTCTTTGATACAAGAACTGGGAACAAGCGTAGGGACATAAATGTCATCGCCATTTCTCAAAATTTAAGTGTAGAAATGAGTCATGCTCTGTCCGGATGCGACACCACCAGTTCCTTTGTTCATTATGGAAAGTTGTCTGTGAACTCTAAATTGGAAATGTTTTCAAAGTTCGCTCCTATCCTTACATTAGTAGGAGCATCACCGACAATTACAGACACGTTATAGTATGTCTATTTACTATGCGAGCCTCGAAAAGACTTTCTTCCCCCATCCCATCACTTGGTTTTCTAGGAAACGGGGGGAGCATCGCTTTTCTAAACGTAAAGCGTTTGAGGTTCTGTTGTGAGGTTAACAATCCAAACAGTTTAAACCTAAGTAGGGTTTGAAAACAACATGCTCACGCCGTTTCGAAGAAAACCACATGCTGGGATGGGGGAGGAAAATGCTTTCGAGGCCTGCATTCTAGATAGACAAGGTATAGGCAATGACAGACCTGGAGGACCCACATAGCCATTCATTATCCAGTAGACATCTATAAGACGTTATTCGGAAAATCCACGATATCCATTAGAATAAGAGTTTACCATCTATCGACGTCTGAAAGATATCCGTAGTTTCCGTCGACTTACGTCTATAGCAAGTCCATTTGACATCGAAATTATAGACATTGCGGACATGTGTTTTAGACTTTCTGGACGAATTCGCGTTATGGTAAACGTCCATTAGAGGTCCACAAACTCCATAAGCAGTCGTATGTACTGTGTGGATATCTATTATACATCTGTAACAACAAAACATTTGTCGACCGAGGTCTACAATATCTATTAAATCTACGAATTCTAGATATGGCAAAATTTTGAAAGTTTTATAGATAGAGGGCGCCACTTAAAGAAAGTAAAAAAACATGATATATGTGCGAAGAGGTTTTTTTTTTTTCGTTACTTCGGTTGTTGCTTGGTGGTCGAGGGTAAGCGGGAATCGAACCTACGTTCTTTTAAACCTACCGATCCTGAGTCCGTCATCCTATCGATTACGCCAATTTGTCGTTACAATTAGTGATACAGTATAGTTTTTAAAGAAAAGTCAACTATGTTTTAACTTGCGCGGTTTTGGTTTTATACAAGAAAGTCCTCGAAAGTTTCCTAGAGATATTTTTACTACTTTTTTATATTTTGCTGCTATTTTAAAAATTTAAATTTTATTTCTAATTTTATTTCTATCCAAATTTCAGGAAAATCAAGATTAGAATGTAAAAAACTTCAGATTTGACTATATATTAAAAAAAATTCTTAGTTAAGTTAAGTAGTTAGGCTATCGATTTTATGGGGTTTTTTTGTCCACTTTTCAATATTATGAAACAACATTTTGACGAAAAATACACGGAACTAATCAAATTTAAAATGAATCTAAATATTCAAAATTATCAATACATTTGTATCGTTTTTAATTTTATTCATTAGTTATTATATTTATTTTAAGTTTTTAGTTTAAATTTTCGAACATTTGTTTATATATGTTCGAAGTAACTTTTTTTGCATTTACATAATAAATAAAGTACGATTTCTCCTCCAAAATAGTTGAATACCTAATTATAAAATTTAAAACAAATAAAATAGACAATCATTAACTACTTTAAAAAATGTCTTAACTATACAAACAAATATTTTCAAATGATGTTTTTATTTTGATTATCATACGCTAGAGAGCGCTGCGATTTTTGACAATTTGGCGATCGTTAGAAAGAGATATATTTCGAAATCTGGTATTCACACCCTTACATAAAACTCCCTATCCATCTATCCCAACTCCGCCCTATATTGTCCTGGCTTGAGCTTCCTTCCAAGAAAAAACCCCTCCCCTTTACCTCCAAGGGACGAGGTGAATTTACTGGGGGTATTAGCGGGGGCTGGTATTACAAAGGCAGATTTTGGTGATAAGAATATTTGACGACTCGTTAATAGCTCAACGAAGCCCCCTTCCCATACTGCCTTGCGAACTCTCTAAAGGAACTGACGTCAGTAAGAGCCGTGTGTTCTGTATACGAATATATAAAGTTGATTTGTTGATTGAAAAACTTTTGGTTGTCCAGTTTTTGCAACATTTAACACAGCTTATTTCGTAATTTTTTTTAGCAACAAACATGTAAAACTACTGCTAAAATGGACAAAAATGTATTTTGTTCCGGCGGACTCTTTTTTAATGAAGAAATATATAGAATCAAATATATAACGACGAAAATTAAAAGAATATAGACGAAAATAAAAAGAATATAGACGAAA
>JAFNEN010002547.1:0-16121 GCA_019343175.1 Oedothorax gibbosus
TTATTTTTCCGCCAAATACGTTGCCAAACTCGCCAAATTATTAACTAAAATTCGCCAAATAGGCAATTTCTTTTATAAATAATTTATAAGCTGGTCGGTTGTTCGAAGGTCATTGTGTTAGAGCTGTATAATGGGTGTGGGTAGCTATATCTATTTTCTCGCCAAATTATTTCCCAAAACACGCCAAATGAGCTAAAAGGTTTTATGTATTTATGAGGGAATTGTGGTGACATTTATGAGTGCATTTTATAGCGTACTTTTCATTTTGGAATTTTAAGGCAATGAAACGGGATTTTATAATTTATAACGAGTGGAAACAATAATAAGTTTATGATCCTATAACAGGGTATATGGTACACATATTTGGAATCTATTTGATATTTTTTTATTCCGTGCGAAGAACGGGTATAAATTTGCTAGTTATTAATATTTATTAAATCGATGGGAAGACTATTGTATAATTTAGGAGCGAGGTAGAAGAAATGTTTACAAAAGATATCTTTATGTAAATTAGGGATTTGAAAAACATCATTTGATCTAGTGCTGGAATTATTATTACTTGAGATTTTCAACAACTTTTAGTTTTGATGCAAATTTTTTTTTTTTTTTTGACGCGTCACACTGGTCTGTAGCATTTGTTGCTTTGGCTATGAAAGTGGGTGACGGATGGGCATAGTCTGTACAAAAGCGTCAATTTTTTTAAAGTTATAAACGTTGTGTACAAGCTAAAAAAGTATATATTTAAAACATTAAATAACTTTTAAAACTAAAAACTGAAAATTTGAACTTAAAAAATAAAACCTTGTGACTGAAATCCAGCAACAATGTATGGTATGTCTCCAGAACTTAGCAGGATGGCATACCCATGAAAATGCAATATGTATATCCTTTTTAAAACCTTTTGTCTGTCTCAACTACAGTACCAATATTGGTACCACTTGCATAAGCAGAGTAGTGACAGCCTTGGCAAAATGGCAACAATGGTTCATTAAAGTCTTTGTCCTGGCGAATGCATGAATAGCTAATTTCTTGAAGGACCCTACATTGGCATTTAATTGCCTCGAGTAGTGAATGGAAGCGTTCACTAACCCGCCAAAACCTCGAAATGTGGATATTCTTTTGTGCGTGTATTAGTTCAAGTCTGCATTGACCGACTCTCATTTCAACCATCATAAATGATACAAAAAGTTCCTCAATGTGCTTCGAGACATCGGTCAGTTTAACCGGAAGCAGACGTTGGCGCGCGAGACATCGGTCATCTATACCGTACGCGTGCGCCCCAAGTAGACGATTTTAGGATGGATTATTCCTAACAGACTTTCCGATGCTGGAGGTCTCGAGGCCGTGATGAACACGGTACGGAGGAATGAGGAGCCGCAAGTTATGGCCAACATTTCCGACGTCCAACCAGTTCAATGTTCTGGGACGAGACCGCAACACCGACCCCGGATGTCCCATGCCCGGCGGCGACCCCGGATGCCCGATTCCCACGGTAAAATCCGTTAGTCTGACCCCAGATGCCCGATTCCTGGAGGCAGAGGTAGATATAGCCCCGGACGTCCCATTCCCGGCGGTAAAAAGACCTATATTAGCCCCGGATGCCCAATTCCCTTCGGTGCCAGATGCCCAATATTTTGCGGTGATGCCGGATGCCCAATACTTTGCGGTGATGCCGGATGCCCAATACTTTGCGGTGTGCGATGCCAATATTGCGGTGATGCCGGATGCCCAATACTTTGCGGTGATGCGGATGCCCAATTCCCGGCCGTTATTCCGGATGCCCAGGCGCCGAGTCCTCTGCCCATACTCTTCCCTGGTGGAGAGTTGGGCCGATCGATATGTCAACAGATCGCCAACACTGGCGGGGAGGACATCAAGTATCGGCATTACTTTCAATTTCTCAAAGTCTTTCCTCGAACGGTGACCGAGGAGGACTTAGTCCTAAATATACTCAGTGAGACAAATGCCGTTTTCGTCATTCCAACCGGAAGGATGAAACCCTGAAGTTAGACGTGAAGGGCCTCCCGATCGACACTCCTACTGACCAAATCACCGAGGCGGTCAACGCCATCGGATTCATTACATTGAGAGTGGTGCAGCTCACCCGAGCCAGGTCCAAGCCCCCCCCCCCCCTACTTTCAAGTTTTGATTGTGAGGATGGGGAAATTCAAATCGGCCTTAAACATCAACCGCCTGCTCGATGCCACCGTAACTTTTGAGCCCTGCCGCAAAATTTCCCGGATCCCGCAGTGCTATGCCTGTCAATACTACGGCCATACGTCACAACACTGTTCGATGGGCCCGAGGTGCAAATACTGTGGCCTTGGCCACGACTTCCGCAGCTGCCCCAGCCGAGAAGACACCACCAACCACCGCTGCGCTAACTGCAGCGGGGCCCACATGAGCTCATAGGCGTCCTGCCCTGAGCTGCCCAGACTGACCAAATGGGAGCCTCCGAAGAGTGTCGCCAGGCGTCAGCACTATCCCAGGCCCCGCTCCCAGACCGCCGAGAAAGCCACCTCGCTGCTGGAGGCCCTCCGCGCTGTGAAAGACGCCATTGCCGACGTCTTCGGCGAGCTAGAGCTTTTCAAAAGAATCGCAGCTGCAGCTGTCCCGTATCCCTCATTGCTTCGGCCGCCAGCTACATCTTCCTGACATCTTTCTAAACGTTATTTTCGGCGGAGTGGGCTTCTGTGGTTGTTTCGCTTTTTAAAGTGCGGCATGCAAATGAAATATAGAACTCGACAATGAGTAAATTATTTTTATTATGTTGTAATTAATAAGACATGTTACAACAGTATAATCACTTCCTAAAATCCTAATCGACCCCAACCTGAGTACTATGATGCCATCTATATTTTAAAATTTTTATCTATATCGTTTAAAAAATATCTTGCGGTTTGCCGTGCTCTTATGTTTAATGTATTGTTTGTTTTACATTATTTTTTGTTCTACATGCCATTAATTTTTTTATATCTAATTTTGAAACTTGTTTATCTTTGAATTACATTTTTTAAAAATCTCTTTCATAGAGAATATACTTTTCTTGTTAAAATAATTTTAAATAAAATCTTCGGAAGGACACCCCAGTTCATCCAAGACATTATCCTGTGGCGAACGCAGGGATAGCTAGTTTCTTAAAAGGCACTAAATTGGCATTTAATTGCCTCGAGTAATGAAAGGAAGCGTTAACCAACCCGTATTTTATGTGTATTAGTTCAATTCTGCGTTGAGTGACTCTCAGTTCAACTATTATAAATGATACAAAATGTTCCTCAATTTGAGAAAGAATTTTACGGGTAATATTAGTCTCAAACGTCGATAACCTTCAAATAAAAAGTTAGTAAGCATATTATATTACCCATTGACTTTACTTTAATTGCTTGAAATAGATAACTGAAGTTATGTTTTAGTCCATACGAATATATATATTTTGCATTTTTTAGAAAATAAACCTATTTTAAAAAGTTAAAATAGATACTGCTTCTACAATTTTTAAATATTTAAAATATACCGGTAAAAAACGAAGATGTGATAAAAAAAAAAGCATAAGTAAATTTATGTTAGAATAATGAAAGATTTGTTTTTCTGATCACAATTTACCATGTAATAGTATTCACCAAGAAGGCTAACAAAAATATGTACTTTCTTTCTTAAAACATCTCTTTCTATTACGATATAAAACTGCAAGTTTATATTGTTAAATAGCTAATATTTTGTGAAAAACATAACCACTGTTTTAGTTTCGAAATGTTTTATTTAATTTGATTTTTGGAAAATTATTTGTTCTTAGGTAAGACATCCTTTTTCTTCTTGCGCGGCATGCAAATGCCACTTGAAATAAAATTTAAACATATTCATTGATAAAATGAACATAGTAAACAAATTATATTACACCTTGACTTGCCTTTAAAAGGTTTGAAATGGATAGCTGAAATTGTACAAATAAAACCTTCGGTGAAATTTTTTTCCCCAGAATTAATTTGTTAACGTTTTTTATTATTTTTTCATCGTAACTTAAGATGGCGCCACTATTCATATAATAACATTTAGAGCAAAAAATTTATTCCTCTATACCATATTTTACCCCAAAGATTTTGTTTTGAAATGGGTATAATTACCGTCGCACGAGAGAAAAGAAAAACATGAAGAAATTATAACAGGCTTCTTTGAAAAAGTGCCTTCCGCATGCTAGGCGAATGCCTAACCGACTGGGCTCCCCATCCCCCGTAGGATAAATGAAGAAACACGAACAAAGAATTTTAAAAACTGTAAAGCTGACGTTTTTATTCGGTAAGGAAGATGTTAATGGTATTCACTAATTAACTGTTAATAGGTTAAGCCTATTTAATATGCTTAAACTAAAAAAATATTAACTTTCATAAAAAAATTAAGCGTAAAAGCTAAAGTTTGTAACACTACGCGACTTTCAATTACCACTCTATAAATTAATGCAATTAAAGGTACTTATGTCCTATCAGGCAATGTCAATAACTTTAAAACCTAAAAAGGTACTGCACAGTTAACATGCGCATGCTCGATTTTCTCGAAATCTTATTATGACGTCTGACAGTTATTGGAAACTCATGTACTAAATTTGAAATCTGTAGCTTTTTCCGGTTTTCAGCATTACCTTTAAAGCCAAAAAAGTGGTATTTCAGCTACCCTTTGCGCATGTGCGATTTTCTGGAAAACCTTATTTTGACGCCTACAAACTGCTCGTGCTCGTTTTAATTCGAGCCGTAGAGTGACAGACGGGCCAATGTTCAAAACCCACTTCTTCAGAATGAGAACCCCCTTCCAGCACATGTAGACAGCATAAAATCTTCCATTTCGACCCCATCGCAATAGTTTCATTACCTTATATTTCATATTAGGTCATTGAATGTAAAAGTACACCGAGTAGCATTGCATTTCACATCACACGGGGGGGATTCATCAAGAGGGAGTGTCAGTCCCATAGAGCTAATGCATTAGTTTTGAAATCACAACTTTTGCAAAAGAATTGATTTGCCATGTTATCCCATTTTCACCAGGTATGGTAATCATCATAACATCAATTTAAAACAAAATTGAAAAGAAAATACCATCCGGTTCTTTAATTATTAATTGATAAAGTTTTAAAATAGTGTCGCCATCTGCTGCATATTTTTAACACTTCAAAAATATATAATTAAGTATCTAGGTAACATTTTTGTTTAATATTTGTTTCATTTCGATGTTGTGTTAATTCTTATTCCTTGGGAAAAAAGGGCTAACATGGTACACTGGTACAGCAATACAACTGGCTGCGGAAGTTGTGATTCCAAACTAATGCATTAGCTCTATGAGGCTGACAATCCCTCTTAAAGGTAAAAGTTATCGCATGTCCTAATTAGGTTATGTTTGATAATCGTAGGTTTTTTATTGCGACTAACTGACGGATAAATTTTTTATCGCTCACTCCTATTAACTAAAATAATATAAAAATTGATTGTTGTGATACATTTTTCTGATACTAGTCAATGATAGTAGATTTGTCATTGCAAACGCATTCGCTTTAAAAACAAATTTCAATGAGAATGTTTCAGAAGCTGTTACGCTCTTGTTTTCATTTTTATCCCGCGATTTCATTGGTGTTTCGGCTTCACTCTCAAAATGTCCGTCATAGTTTTAGTTTGAATCATCGTCTCACTAGAGCTACACGAGGGCTATTGACGACGTATTTTAGAACCACAATCCGTCACAGATGAAAAGAAACTTTTCCCTCTATGCAAGTTTTCTTTAAAAAATGATTTGAACAACCAACAGCTCAGCAAGAAAAGAAATGGAAAAAATAGAAAACTAGACCGCTCGAGCTGTTGCCATTCACGACATGAAACAACCCCTTTTCGTTTCACGTTTGGAGCCCTCATAAGCGCCATGAATTCTCTTTTGAATACCTTGAATTCATTAACGACGATTGGCAGGAAAAAATTGATGAAAAAAATAGTCATATGAAAAAATATATATAAAAAAAGGTGGTGTTAATGGTTTCACAAATGGGTTATTAATGGGATAATCAGGCCCTCTAGTGAGTGGGTGAATAAAATGCTCATTATAAAATTATTGTTAAAAGATGTTTGCATTGTGTTATGTTCGGTAATACCAAAGCGTCCTCGGTCAGTGCAGTAACAGACTGCTAAAAGCGTGTCAGATGTTAAAAATTAGCATTGATGCACGGGAATCTGCCTGACCCGGTAGAGGGCGCGTTTCCCGACTCTTGTCCGCTTTGTTTACAATCGTTTTCGTTTTAAATGACAACTACATTTTGTCTCATATTATAGAAACTATTCTTCGTTTTTGACTAATTTTTTATTCATTCTTCATTGTAAATCTCCATTGTTGATCCCCAGTTTGTTCAACAATTCACAAAATTTATAAATTAACTTTAAAATAGGATAGTTGAAAGATAGTTTTTATTGGAAAATATACTTTAAAGCTTTTCTAAAACAAAATAAATATTTAAAAAAATTACATGTTTGTATTAAATTTTTTTTAAAAAAATACTACATAGAAAACAACTATAGAATGTTGCCTATTCCTTGGACGCTTAGAGGGGCGCACTATTTGATTGTGCATTGTTATTCAATAAATAATCAAAAACAGCTAACAAAATCCACTCTATTTAAAACTGATATAAATCAAAATACTAATGCTACATTTAAAATAACGTACTTTATTAATACTTATTTTGTTTACATAAATATTCTTTTTTTTAATTCAAAAGTGATTCAGACATTAAATAAGTTAAGAAAGCAAATAAAAAAACCCTTTTATGGCATGTTTACTGTATAGGTACATAGAAGACCAGAAATAAATATTCCCAAATTTATAAGATGTTGTAACAGAACATATCAATTTTTTTTAAATAACTTCGTATGATTCTGCTTTCGTACAATGTAAAAATCCACGGGAGCAGGGGTCGAGAACCGCGTCATCTGGTGGCAGCCGTAGATTCCGAAACTAACTGCTCTGTGACACGCTTCTTAGTAAACATTATTTATATCAAGGACGCTTAGGTAATACATTGCATTAGAAACTATAGGGCAGAAAAGGCAGATATTTAAAGATCACCCTTAAAATGCAAACAAATAAAGTTATGAAAAGTTTTTAAAGTTTTGCTTTCAGAGCCATCCATTTGGGCCCCAGAAATAAGGACCCAGGCATATTTCAGGGTCTTTTGAGACTATATTGAAAGTTGGTTCCTGTTATTTTTCAGTAAACTGCTGGTGCGGTATACTCAAGGGTGTGGTGTTCGCGTTAATGGTATTCACAAATGGGTCGTTAATGGGGAAATGAGGCCCTGGGCTGAAGGGCTGAATAAGATGCTCATTATGAATTTGCTGAAGTAACTTTTTGCACTGTATTGATACATAGCTTTAGAACCATAGGGCAGAAAAGGCAGCGATTTAAAGATCACCCTTAAAATGCAAACAAATAAACTTAAGAAAAGTTTTTAAAGTTTTGTTTTACAAGCCATCAAAGATTAACCTTTAGACGGTGTGTTTAAAACGGTTTTGGTTCCAGAAATAAGGACCAGGCATATTCTGGGTATTTTTAGAGTATGATGAAAGTTGGTTCCTGTTATTTTTTTTTCAGTAAACTTTTGGTGGTTGCAACCTGGCGTTCCTATTTGGGGACATTTTTTAAAACTTCCTCACAGACAATTAACGTGTTATTTAGTTCCGAAATTGACCTTTCCCGATAGAAAAAGATCCAAATATCAGTTTTCAGCCTTTGATTACGGGTGTCAGTCATTTATTTCTATAAAAAATGAAGGTGAACGAGGGTCAATACGATATTAGAGTTCTCAAAAAAATTAATTTAAACTTTTTTTTCTAACTTTTCAAAAAGTTCTTTTAGTTATTAATTTTAAATGCATTTTACATTAACAGTTTATTTTAACATTGTTTTTAACTACAAATAAGTGATACGGCCTTTCTTTTTGCATTTATAGCACAAAAAATGTGTGTATTTTTTAAGAGCTAAAGGCGTGTCTCTCCGTAACCATTAAACATAATTTTTTAAAAAATTACTTTGCAAAAATACTTTTTAGCATATATTTGTAGAAAAGTATGTTTAGATTAAGAATATTCGTGTAGGATTTTGCTCGGGTCTTAAGAGGATACTCAAGGATGTGGTGTTCTCCGATCATGTTAATGGTTTTCACAAATGGGTAGTTAATGGGGTAATCATTCAGGATCAGGCCCTGGGATGAGGGGCTGAATATGATGCTCATTATGCTATGAATTTATTGTTTTAGTAACTTTTTGCACGGTGTTAATACATAGCTTTAGAATAGGGCAGAAAAGGCAGAGATTTAACGTCCACTCTTAAAATTCAAACAAATAAAGTTATGAAAAGTTTATGAAGTTTGGCTTTCAGAGTCATTGAAGATTAACCTTTAGACGGTGTGTTAAAACGGTTTTAGCTTCAGAAATAAGGACCGGACTTTGGGTTTTTTGAGAGTATGATGGTTCTTTTACAGTGAACTTTTGATGTCAGTTTTATAACCAGACTTTTTCTGCTCTATTACGTTTACCGAACACAATATCGCGCAGAAGTATTGTTTCAAAAAATCTGAAATGTTTAATGCGAGATACAACGTTTAATGGTAATCAGCAATTTTTAGGTCTTGAGTGGCAAGAGAAATATTGAATTAAATTGAATTTTTCTCCAGTTACGATTAGCGAGTCAATGTCAAGTGGGGACTGTTGACTAATGTAATTTTTCGTAATTATTCTTCGAACTGCAAATAAATTAATTGATAAATGTTATATTAGATAAATAATATTAGTTTAATTTGAAAAAGAAAATTAAAGAAAATATGATTTTGGTTTTTAAAAAATTAAATTACAACTGGATGCTGTGTTTAGCAATTTTTTGTCTAATGTGTATAAATGTTGTGTAGAACGATACTAAGTGATAGTTACTTTTATAAACCTACTTGTTTTTATATAAGAATTTCAGTGAGTATTTAAGCGACAGGAAAGTAGGCTTTTTTTAGTTCTTTGACTTCTTGTTTTTTCTTAACGTCTTAAAGAATTAATTATTTTACTATCTTAATAAGAAAATAGCTTTTGGCAAAATTAGTTGAGATGAATATGACAAAATATCTCAGCTAAAAAAAGGTTGACTTATTACACTTTTCAAATGATTATTATTTCAAATAAATAAATTAACGAACTTTATGATTCTCAGTTTTAAAGTTTTTTAATCTCAATTATAGAAATAATAAAATTCCCTATTAATTGACTTAGAAAAGCATCTTATAATTTAAAACACGAATTTCTTAAAGAACTAAAATTCCCTATTTTCCTGTTATTTAAATATTATTAAAATTCTAATAGGAAAACATTTAGGTTCCAACAGTAAATATCATCGCCCAAACACTAAAATTTATACACTTTCCCCCCCCCCCCCCGAAAAAAAAAATCGCTAAACACAGCATCCAGCTAAAATTTTAAAACTTCTACCCCCTACCCAAAAATCAATTATTTTCCAAAATATTCTTTCCCCAAAAATTAAAAAAAATATTTTTTAATGTCTGAACGATTTTTTTGTAATTCGAAGAACAATTAAAATATTTATTTATAACAAAAGTACTGAAACAAAAAAAAACTCCCTTTTAAAAAAAAAATTTAAAAAAGTAAAATTTAAACAAAAAAAATTGTATCCCAAAAAAAACCCCTTTTTATCGCTTTTTTTTGGAAAAAAATTAATGAAAAAACAAAGAATCACTTTTTTGCTACTTTTTTTTAAAAGTCTTTCCCCAAAAAATTTCCCCTAAAAAAAAAAAAATTTTTTCTTAAAATTTTTTTTTTAAAAAAATAAAGTTTCTCATGTCCTTTTTGTTTGGAAAAGTAAAATTTAAAAGACCAAAAAAAATTTTTAAATTTCAAATTTCCCCAAAGGGGAAATTTGACGAAAGATAGTAGATTTTTGTTCCTTTTCCCGGGCTTCCCCCCATGGTTTAAAAAAAGTATGAAAGTGGGGGTCTCTGAGGTCCAAAAATTTTTTTAACAAAAAAAAAATTTTTTAAAATTAAAAGAAAAAACCGTTTTTGGGGAAAGGGGGAAAAAGGACAGACGAAACATCGCCCCCATGTAAAAAACCAAATTTTTTTTTTTAAAAAATTTTTTTAAAATTTTTAAAAAAAATAAAGGGCAAAAAAAATGTATTTGGGAAAAAACAAAAAATTAACCAATAGAAACCGTTTCTCGGAAATTTTTTCCCCTTTTGGGGGGAAAACCCCCTTTTGGGGGAAAAAAATAGTATTTTTTTTTCGTCCAATTTAAAATTTAAAAAAAAATTAAAAAACTTTGTTAAACAATTAAAAAATAATCAATATTAAAGATAAAACGACCCCTTTAAAAAAAAAAATTTTTAAAAAAAATTTTTTGGGGAAAACCCAAGACGTGTTAGTTTCCATGCGAAAAAAAACGTTCAGTGAAGGGGGTTTAAAAAAAAATGCAAAATTTTTTTTTTGTGTGTCAACGAATTTTTTAATGTTTTTAAAAATAAAATTTTAAAATTTTTTTTATTTTAATAAAATAGTGTAAAAGGGCGATAAAAATTTTTAAAAAAATTTTTTTTTTTTTAAAACCCCCGGGGGGCCCCCGGTTAAAAATCAGATTAAAAACCCCCTTGCCACATACTAGCCCGTATCCTAAAGGGAAACCCCTTTTCCCCACTTTTTTGGGAAAAATTTTTTTTTTTGGATCTTAAAGTCCCCTTTGGGGAGCCCAAAACCCCAGTAAACCCTGGGTTTTTGGTTTTCTGGAAAAAATGGGGCCCCCCCCTCCAGGGAAGTTTCCCCCAATTTGGGGGGGGGGCGCCCCCCCCGGGTCGAAGTCGGGGGAAACCCCCCTTTCGGGGTACTTTAAAAAACCCCTTTTTCCAACGGAGAAAAGGGGGCCCCCTTTCCCCCCCAAGGGGGTGGCCCGGAAAAAACCCCCACAACAACAGCAACCTTTTAAAAAAAATTATCTACCCTTTTTTTTAAAATTGGGGGGGATAAAAGAATCGACGGGGGCCCCCCAATACAGACAAAATGGGGCGTTATAAAATTCTTTTAATTCCCCTTTTTAAAAGGAATCATTTGATTAGAAATTGCTCTTTCTGAAAAGGAAAACAAACTTGGGGAAAAAAGGGGGGGGGCAAAAAAATTTAGGACCTTTTTTTAACTAAAAACGGGTTTTAAAACCAAATAAAAAAAACGTTTGTTAACCATTAAAAACTTTTAATTTTCCAAATTAGAAACATTAATTTTGGGTTTTTTTTTTAAAAAAATCCTTTTTTGCGTAAAAAATTTTGGTCGGTCATAAATTTTTGGGGAAAGGGACTTCTTTTTTCAAAAATTTTTAAATTTAAATTTTTACAGGGGGGGCGCAAATAAAAGTGGCCCCGTATGGAGATAAGAATAAGGTAGAATTGTTCAAAGTGGGAAAACCAAAGCAAAAAACGGGTTTTGCTATGTAAAATTTTTTGACCATTTTAAAACCAAAAAACAAACCCCTTTGGCAAATTATTTGCCGGCAATTCTTTTGGGTTTGACAAGTATTTGGGGTTAAAATGAAAATAAACTGAAAGTTTGTCCCAAAGTCCCAAAAAAAGTTTTACTATTTGATTTTTTACTCCCGTTTTTTATTCTAGATAATCGCCTTTTTTTTTTTTAACCAAAACATTCAAAAAGGGAAATTGCAAGGTACAAAATTTGATAAGGGACCCTTTTTTAAAAAAATTAAAAATTACCCCCCAAACTAGAGATTTTTGGGAAAATTCCATTTTTGTTTTCCCTAAAGTTTTTCCATTTTATTTTCGACTTGAAGGCCTTCACAGCTTCAGTTTTTTCCTGGGTCAAGCTTTTTCAATACATTCCTATCTTTTCGGGGGCCACTTTATTTGCCCAACCCTGTATAAACTGAACAGAAAAAAAATTTTTTTTCGCGTGTAAAAATTTTTTTTCCAAATCTCGATAATCGAAAAACTTTTTTAAACCCCAAAAAAAGGGTGGTTTTTCGAGAAAAAGAAGTTTGGAGATACTCCCGGGGGAAAAAAAAACCAAAAAAAAAGGGTTTGGGGCTAATAAAAGCCCATCGCTTCGTAGAAAGGGCCCAAACTAACGCTTCGGCGAAGTATGTGGCGCTATTCTACAGTGGCCCTTTCTATGGGCTTACTACATGACTTGGGGTTTTTTGACCCCCTAAAAAAAACTAAAATTACAAAGCTTTTTTTACATGGGAATAAAAAATTTACTCCCAACTTTTTTAAAATTCAGATTTTCGTGTACTTTAAATAAAAACTACCCCAAGTAGTAAATTTTTGATGTTTTGAACAAATTTTAAAAAATAATAAAATGTTTTTCAGCGGGGGAAAATAACATTAAGTGAGCTTTTTTTTTTTACCTTATTTGGGTTTGGTTTGGGCGATTTTTAGACGATTTTAAATTTGTTTCCCCCTTCCAAGTATCGGGGCTGGGGACCCCAGTGGGTTTAAAAGGCGTTCCCTTCCCTGGGGGAAGGGTTCCCCAGGTTCGGGTCCGGGAAATCCCCAAAAATATTGCCGACCTAAAAAAACGGCCCGTGCAGCCAAAAAATGCCCGCCCCGATAAACCCCTTTAGAGGGGTGCATTTTAAAATATGTTTTCCGAAGCCCCAACCGCTGCGTACATTTCCCCCTTTAAGGGTTTTTGGGTTTTACCAAATTTAAAGTGTCGGCCCCGGCATTGACTGGGGGTTTCAAATTACGACTCCCGGGGGACAAAAACCCCTCGTGTACTCAAATGGGACGTAATTCAATAACCGGTTGTCGAAGAACGCGGGAAAAAAACTGGTTGTTTTTTCCTCAGCACGCTAGTAAATTAAAAAATTATGGTTGGGGTTTAACTTAGCAGCGGTCTATTCCCCTTTTTTGAGACTTTTATTGAAGTTAGCGACGGGTTTATTTTCCGCCCCGGAAAAAAGATTATCTCCGGTTTTTGTTTATTTTTTCACGAGAAAAAAAAAAAAAATTTAATTTGTTTGTCTTAAAGGGGGGGCGAGTTTCCCCTACCTTCTGTGGAAACCCCCGCTAGGATTTTACTTTGACCAATGCTATTTTTTTAAAAACTTTTAATAAAAAAAAACTTTTTTAAAATTGCTGCCCTTTTTTTTTATTTAAAAAAAGGGAAAACTTTTAAAAAATATATTTCAGTGGGAAAGATGTTTTCATCAGCATAGAAAAGCAATAAAAAGTACTCTAATTGTATACATTATAATTATTTGAAATACCTGAAATTTCCCCCGAAGTCGTATTTTTGATTATTCTTCCCGTTTGGGACCCGTTTTCCCTTTTAAATTTTTTAAATTAGTAGTAAAGTAGTTTTAAAATTTAAGAAGTTTTTTGGTTTGGGGGGGGGTTTGGCCACTCCTACAATACTTGTTAGTGAAACCCGTAAAAAAACCCCACTAGAGTAGATTACTATGTTGTTCCCCCCCCGTTTGGGGGAACCCCTGCTATACGCCTTTTTGTCATTAGTCAAACAGGAAAAAGAGGCACCAATTCAAAAGTTGAATAATGAATACGAAAATGCTTAAATTTACTAAAAAAAACAAAAAGTTTAAATTTTTTCGGGGGGGGAAAACCCTTCTTTTCCTATAGCGAGTGGTATTTTTTTGGCCCCAAAAATGTTTTACATACCAGAGGCCTGGAAAAGCGGCAAAAAAAAAGACATTGGTAAAAAGCGGGGGTTGGGCGTTTTGCCAAAGTTGGGCACCGGCGAGTAGTTTAGTAGGGGTCAATATTTTCCCCAACTAGGGAGGTTGTTTTAAAAAGAAGTCACTAATTTTAAAACAAAGGGCTTTTTTAAAGCTCGGTTTTTAAGGATTGAAAACGCACGTCCCAAAGGGGCTAAAAAAAGCCCCGCCCCCACGATGTCGCCGTCTTAACTTGACTTGGGGGGGTTTTGTTAGAATTCACGTTAGGGGATGCGTATCCGCATATAATCATCCCCTAGTGAGCGAAGACCACTGTTTTTCTCTTCCCAAAACGTAGATTTTTGTAATGTTGGACCATTTTGCACGTTTTTGGGCGCTCGAATCAAAACCCCCGGGCTGATTTGAGATTTACCAACCCCTTTTTATTTAACGTTTTTTTTTTTTTTTGTCAAAGCCGGTTTTTAATTATCGTTTGCAAAAAATTTAATTATATTTCAAAGAAAAATATGTAAAATTCATCGCTTTTTTAAAAAGAAAGAAAATTTTTCATACAAAAATACAAAGTATCCCGTAGTGAAAAAATATTTTAAAGTCCCTTTCCAAAATGATCCCCCCATGTCCCAAAAATAAATTTTTTTATTTTTTTTGTTTAAAAAAATTTTAAAATTATCGAGCGATTTCTACGAATGGCAATGGGGATTTTAAATTTTAATAAAAAAGGGTCCCTAGCTTTTTAAATGGGGCTTAATTTTGCGGGGTTTTTTTTTTTAAAAAATTGAAGTACTTCGAAATTTGAATTCTTTTTTGAAAAAATTTTAAATTTTAATTTCGATTTCCTTTAATTTTTTTTAATTTTCACCCCTTGGTCCATTTTGCATTTTTAGTTTTTTGGGGTAGAAAGTGGGTGAGGACAGACGGACAGCCCCTCTAAAGCTTTTTTTTCTTCGTTTGCTCTACTGTGTATACAATAATATTTCATGCGTTTACATGAGCCATCGAATCCATGGAATGAAGAGCAAACTTCGCAATTTTTCCCTCTTGGGGATTTTTCGCCCCGGCAGAACCGGTAATTGCAGGGTTCATGTGGGGGGGTTCGCAAACCCTCCAATCAAGGAGGGTTTGCGTTTTATTCCATGGTTTCCGCACTTATACTTTACTTCGACTTCTTGTCTGTGGATTCGGAAAAAACATTTGACATAAACACCTTAGCATGTAACCATCCTAAATATATTTTTAAATTTTATTTTATATAACTCAAGCTCTTAATTTATATAACTTTTGTTAATTTTTTTTATATAACTTAAGCTTAATTTTTATATAGCTCATCAAAATATTGCTAATCATTATGAAATGAAGGTTTTATAGAAAATTATTGCTAGCTAAACATACGAGTCACAATTAATACATTACTCAAGTATAGTTGTCAAGAAATGTCGGATGTCCCAAGCTTCTACGTCATCAACTCCCGGTTCCCATGTAAACGCCTTATTTTACGAAGGGGGGGGGGGGGTTGATTGCGGAGTTTGGGTTAGAAATCCTGCTCGACCACTTTTTCCCCTAATGGAGGATTTGGCATTCCATGGATTTGATGGCTCATGTAAACGCGCCTTTAGTGATATTGAGTCAAAACAGCTTCTGTGCTATTAAATTATCATATTAAAATAAATATTATCAATAACTAATCCTATTACAGTTTTTAATTTTTTTTATGCCCCATTTTCCAGGTTTTCGTCCCTTCCCAGAGTGTCATGAATGAGAGGTCAAGATAATAACTCATCTTGTTTATATACAGTAGCCGGCTCAGTGGGTGAGAGGTATTACGTGTCCACCTCATAAGCCCAAGTTTGCGGGTTAGAGTCCCGGATCGTCAGATTATCAGGATGGGAAAATCATGGAACGCATGTCATATGATCATGTGGCATGTAAAAGATCCTTGAGTACCCATTTGGCTTTGATTCTCTTGGCAAAATTAAATCTTGGCATTCTTTAACGTCCACAGAGAGCTCAGATTCATTGTAATTGAGAGTCATAATTGGTAACGAGAGTCACCTAGTTGGTGTCACAAAAATGGCCCTCAGTTCTGTTGAATATGCCGAGTCTGCAAAGGCTTAGCTGCCAATAAAATAGCCCCTTTTGAAAAAATGTTTACATACAATTTCAAATTGTTATTTATTTTTTACAAAATGTGAGTGTTTGGTTCCTGCGTAAAAAGAGAAGAATGCACCTCTGCTGGATGTTGATCACTCATTACTTAATATTGAAGTTATTTTTTTAAATAAAAATAAACCCGCATTAACATAAAATTTTTTTTTAAAAAAATTTTTTTTTTCAAATATCTGTATTACTTCAAAAACTTTTTAAAAAATTTTTAATTTTAAAAAAGAAATATCATAAAGGATGTTT